>JABFEP010000123.1:0-12404 GCA_013618265.1 Fusarium albidum
CCCGGCCCCGGATTTTGATCCCCTTGCCCTTTCGCCCTCCCGCTCTCCAGCCTCACCAAGTGGCCCGTCACAACAAAAGATCGAAATGATCGGGAACAATGCCCGTAACCAGAGGATAGAAGCCTGGGTCAACACGGCCGCCGAAGAGAGCGAATCTGCCGCCCCCACCGATCCCGAAGCTCGCGACCTGCATGATCAGGAAAAGGCCCAGCGAATCGAGCACGAGGATCTATGTCGCGAGAACAAGCAGGTAGGTCTTCGCTTGGTCTCTTCAGTTTGCTTGCCTCGGCTAGGGGGTTTGCGACATGACAGCACAGCGATGTGTGATTTCTGGTTCTGACTTGTGACTTTTCAAAAAGACCTACAAGGGCGTTCTGCTGCTATGGCTCGCCTGGCAGAGCACCGGCGTCGTCTATGGTGACATCGGCACCAGCCCTCTCTACGTCTTCAGCTCGACCTTCAGCGAACAGCCATCGTGGCACGACCTCGTGGGCGCTCTATCCATCATCATCTGGTCGCTCACCCTTATCGTAACGCTCAAGTACTGCTTCATCGTGCTCTCGGCCGACGATGACGGACAGGGCGGCACCTTTGCTGTCTACTCCCTACTGTCCCGCTACGCCAACATTGTCCGTGCCGACCCCAACGGCCCGGAGAGGATCGTCGTGCGCCTGGATCGCGAAACAGGCGCTGACTTGCCACCAACTGGACGATGGGTTCGAGACTTCCTCGAGAGGAGTCAGACAGCAAAGGCGGTCCTCAAGATTGTCGGAGTGCTGGGGGTATCCATGGTCATGGCCGACAGCGTCCTGACACCGGCGCAATCCGTTCTGGGGGCTGTCCAAGGAATTCAAGTCGTCAGACCTGACCTGGGGAGGCCTGCCATCGTCGGCATCACCTGTGCGATTCTTGTTCTTCTTTTCATGCTGCAGCCGATCGGAACTTCCAAGATTGGCACCTCGTTTGCGCCGATTGTTGTGGTCTGGCTCATCTTCAACTTCTGCATTGGCATCTACAACCTCAACATGTACGATCACACCGTGCTCAAGGCCTTCAGTCCTCACTACGCCTTCACGTACCTAGTGCGAAACGGCTCCAGCGGCTGGAAGTCTCTCGGCGGGCTGCTCCTTGCGTTTACTGGAGTCGAGTCCCTTTTCGCAGACCTTGGCGCCTTTGGAAAGCGAGCCATCCAGCTTTCTTGGCTGATTTTGGCATTTCCGTGCCTGCTCATCACCTACTGCGGCCAGGCCGCCTTCATCTCGATGGACGAGGAGGAGAAGGCCTTTACGAACCCATTCTTCGAAACAGTGCCCGAGAATACCTTTTACTTCAGCATCATCATTGCGGTCCTCGCCGCGATTGTTGCCAGCCAAGCGTTGATCACGAGCACATTCCAGCTTGTCTCGCAGCTTATGCGGCTGAGCCACTTCCCTCACATCAAGACGGTTCACACAAGCCGTCGCTTTCACGACCAGATATACATGCCTTTTGCGAACTGGCTACTGATGATTGGCACCGTCGTGGTCACTGCCGTCTACAACAACGTAAGTCTGTCCTCTTTGCGAACCCCTAGGTCATGCCACTTACCAATCTCGCTCGCAACAGACTACTAGCTTAGGCCATGCTTACGGCGCATGCGTTATCATCGTTGCCTTTATCACGACCTGCATGGTCTCACTGGTGGCTCTCGTTATCTGGCGTGTACCAACTCCCATCGTAGTTATCGGCTTTCTTGTTTTCATCCTCCTCGATGGCGTTTACCTGAGCGCAGCACTGAACAAGGTGCCAGACGGCGCTTGGTTTGCCCTTGTTTTATCCTTTATCCTCTCTACCATCTTCCTCCTCTGGCGGTGGGGCAAAGAGCAGCAGTGGGCGGCAGAGATGAAGGATATGGTAGACCCTTCGGAGCTTCTTCTCTCGTCCCGCAGCACTTCTCGGAACAATTCGATTGCCAGGGACGCAGCAGGCGAAAGCGTGGTCCGCCTGAGACTCTCTCCTGAATTTGGAGGCGGAAGTATAACTCCAGCTCCCGGGCTGGGAATCTTTTTCGACAAGGTCGGCGGCAGCGGCGACCATATCCCCAAGGTGTTTACGCAGTTCATCCGCAAGTTCCAGACTCGGCCACAGGTCATTGTCTTCTTCCACATGCGGCCGCTCTCTCAGCCAACGGTGCCGTATGACCAGCGCTTTGTCATTTCACGCGTCACCTCGAGGATCCCCTCTTGCTATCGGATTGTGCTTCGACATGGCTATATGGATGACATACTCACACCCAACCTGGCGCGCATCATCGTTGGCGAACTTATGACGTTCATCACGAGAGGCCCCCTGGCCCCAGACGAGAACGAGATGCCTCCAGAAGTACGAGACGAGCTGGAGGCCCTCCGCGCTGCAGAGGAGGCCCAGACCGTCTACCTCATGGGCAAGCAGACAATGCGAGGACAGAAGCGAGACAAGAGTATTGGAAATATGGTCCGGCGCGTGGCGCTCGAGTGTTTCCTCTGGATTCGGGAGAATTCGCGGACCAAACTGGCCAACCTGGACATCGACCCCGACAGCCTCGTCGAAGTAGGCTTTGTGAAGGAGATCTGACGGGCAACCGACTCTGACTATTGGGGGAAAAGCAACACGATCCATGACATGAAATTATGGCTATGGAATTATGGACAACAAATAATCCGGAGTTTTTAGGTGAGAGGCCCGGGTGGTATATCTGAACGTGAAAAAAACGGCGCTCTCTTGGTTTTCTTCCTTCTTTTTTTGTTCTGGGAAATGCATGGATTGGGCGGTTGGGTAGGTTAAGCTGAAGACCTTTTTTGTCTTGGGGGAGCCAGGCCTGCATCGAACGACTTTTATGATCACAACTCTCCTCTAGGACCCCGTCGCCGGAGTCAGTTGCATTGATGGTACGGATATGATTGATATACCCAAAAGCGAATGAAAAAAGATCAATGATAAAAGGGCTGTACTCTTGCCAGAGCTATTGTGACGAACTGTTGGGTTGGGTTGATGTTAAGCTCGTACAACGCATAAGTTACTACGCAACTGGTATCAGATATACATACAGCCTGGATTAGTAATGGTACCTGTACTTGTTGTTTGAGTCTATTTATGTCTGGCATCTCTGGGAAACCTCCCTTTTTGTCCAACGTCGAACATGGCATCATCAAATGACTTCAAAACGATCGGCCTGGCCAAGAACATGCTCGCATCACCACTCAAATTTCTCTCTCTTTCTGATGCGGCCACCGTACTTGTACACGAGGGCAGGAATGGGAATCAGGGCGACGGCGATGAAGCCCAGGACGGAATTGCCCCATCCGACGCCCAGGGACCGGAACATGCGAGGTCCAGCCAGGGGCAGGAAGGCGGCGACGACGCTCCGCATGACGGAGAAGGCGGCGAGGGCACTGGCGGCGTACTGGGAGTAGGCGTCGATGAGGTAGGCCTGGATGGGCAGCCAGATGCCGACGATGCCGAGGCCAAAGGGCACGAGGCCGACGACGGGGACGATCCAGTGGACGGCGCGGTCGGCCGCCCAGCCGTACCAGAAGAAGGTGACGGGAAGGAGGAAGGCGAAGTAGATGCAGTCCGGGAGGCGCATCTCGGGCTCGTAGACGCCCCCGTTGGCCTTTGTCATGCGGACGACGGTCTTGTCCGACATTGCCGAGAAGGCTACGAGGCCGACCATGTAGCCGACGAGCAGGGTCAGATACACGATTCCGGTGATGCCGACGGACCAGCCGTAGCTGTCCTGGAAGACCATCGGGATGGTGTTGAAGAGGAGGTAGAGGCAGCCGTAGGCGAAGGCGATGTAGAGCGACACGCCAAAGACGACGGTGGACCGGAAGAGGAGGCGGAGCGGCCGGGTCAGGCCGTTGAGGAGGATCCGGCGGCGGGTCGGGGCCGGGGCCGAATGGTCGACGTAGCAGCTGCGGAGCTCCGGGCGGTTCAGCTCCCTCCGTAGGCGCTGCGTCTTGCGGCGGATGAGGACCTGGTGGTTCGTCTCGCAGCTGAGGATGGCCATGCCGACGACGGCCAGCGTAGCCGGGATGAAGGTGATCCAGTTCACCCAGCGCCAGCCTATGGTCTCGGCGACGAAGCCGCCGATGACGGGGGCGCAGGACGGGCCGAACATGGGGCCGAGCATCCAGATGGTCATGGCCCTCCCCCTCTCGCTAATGGGGAAGAGGTCGGCGATAATGGCGCCGCCGATGGTCTGGGACGCCGAGCCGCCGAGGCCGCACATGAAGCGGAAGAAGACGAGGGTGCTTAGGGACGGAGCGAGGGCGCACCCGATGAGCCACGCGCAGAAGAAGGCGTTGGCGACCGTGATGGTGATGTGCCGCCCGTAGATCTCGGATAGGGGGGAGAGGAAGAGGGGCCCGACGGCGTAGCCGAGCAGGAAGATGCTGACGGGCATGGCTGCCTGCGTGAGGTCGTCTTCATGGTACGTCTCTGCGACATACGATATGGCCGGGGCAAGGATCGAAGAGGCGAAGGGCGTCATGAAGGTGATGGCGGAGAGGAGCCCGGTGATGAACCACTTGCGGGATCGTGCAAAGTTGAGCGGGTGCTGAGGGTCATGCTGGCTCTCCCACCCGACGACGCCATCATCAAGGTCCATAACAGGGTGCACAGGGGGAGGCAGCTTCTCCCTAGTCTTGCTCTTGGCTAGCGACAGGCGACTGAGAATGCTGCGGTGCGTCTTGCGGCTGGTGTTGGTGGCTCGGGTTTCGACGCGCTCAACCTGGATCTCATCCTGAGAAGCTTCTGTAAGCAGAACCCCTAACTATAGCAGCAGTCGGCGAAGGCAGTATCCTACATCTTGGGCCTCGATATCAAAGTCATTCTCCGGAGACTCTCGTCCTCGCTTTTCATCCAGCCCGTCTTCCTTGCCCGAGTCCCTGAAGCGAGGAGTCTGTGGCGTCTCCTTGTCGTCGACCATGGTGTTGGCGTCGGTGTCCTCACCCGGAGGGGCAGCAGGACCCTTCTCATTGTCTCTCCGGGGAGAAGTCATGTTGGCGATAACTCGAGCCTGGAAGTCACTACCTGGCGAGTCCTGATTGGCAGCCGACTGGAGCTGAAGCTGAGGGTATTCGCTTGGAGTTGAGGGGATGGAGGACGCAGAGGAAGAAGAATGGAGGGGTCATTGACACATACAGCAGAGAGGTCTTTAAACGGCTAGTGGAAACGAATTGAGAAAAATGGCAGCATATGTAATGTTTCTGCAATTCAAAAACAATTTCTGGATATTTAGATCAAGGCAGTCTGCGCTGGGCCAAGTTTTATCTCCACCTATCTCCGGTCTTGAGGAGCTCAACGGCGCCAGCGAGAGACCCACGGAATTGTCGACATGCCCCTCCTAGGGCGCAAGGCGTGATTGTGCATTTGGCGGGGGGATGGGGAGGCGGAGAGGGAAAGATCGACAACGGTTGACATGGGGTGGAGCGGGTTAAACGGGTTTGTGAAGGGTAGACGAGGTTGAAGGAAGGATTTGGCTAATCGTACAGATTTACTGACGCTATAGAAGCCGGAAACTCCACGGACTTGGGATCGCCAGAAGTGTGAAGGGCGGTGGCCACTGGCCTTGCTCGAGACACGGCAGAGGGCCCTCCTCCTTGGGAGATTCCCACGGTCCATCATGGTTTCCTTTTGGTATCGAGTCGCTGATAGAATGGGAATTGCTTCAGCATGGATAGAGGGTGGTAGGTAGGCATCAGGTAGGGGGTCCTGCAAGGCTGCAGTCAGATTCATCTCATCTCATCTCATCTCACTCCTTCTCCACTGAGAGGCCTTGCATGCTTGCTCGCGCTCGCGTTCACGTTGCAAAAAGGTAGGGTTGGTGATGATTTACTGGTGAACCTGGCAGGGTGGAGTTGAATCCCTCCATGACGATCCTTTCCTCCTCCGCGGCACGTGCTGCTGCGACACGTGCTTCCGCGATATCAATGGGCACCCCACATCCCGGCGCATTTTCCGCAGTCCAGTCCAACAACGTGTCACCAAAATGGCTTCGCTCTTTCTGTCTGTCATTGTAACATGACAATAGCCCGGCATTGAACGATCCTTTTCTCTTCACAGCCTTTGTTTCTTATTATTTCCCAATATTCAGCCTAATTCCCCTTTTTTTCTGGCCACCCATTACTTTACGCTACACTCTTTTTTCATGATGCGCCGTCCCTCATTCCAGCGCGCCGCTTAATTACCACCACCCGACAAATCCCCCCGCCGCCATACACAACTCCTCGGTCCATCATCATGACAGCCCTCCCGCCAACATCGCTCTCTCGACATGAAACCCTCACGCTCCTCACGTGCGCGGGCGCATCCCTCGCCGTCCTCGCAAACACCCTCCACGGCGACGGCGAGCCCCTCATCGCATCCCTCGCCCTCTCCCTCCTCGCATTCTCCCTCTGCTACGCCATGATCCGCTGGCTGGGGCCGACCTTCATGCGCGCCGGCTTCCGCGGCCGTGATATGAGCAAGCTGCACCGCCCGGACATCCCAGAGTGCATGGGCGCCGTCTGCGCCGGCGTCTACCTCATCACGGTTATCGTCTTCATTCCCTTCCCCTTCTACAAGGACATTGTCGCAGCCACCAGCGGTGGTGGGAACCGCGATGTCGTTCTCAAGCTGGACGAGGTGAACCAGGGCCGTTTCCTGCATCGCTTCCCCCACAACAAGGTGATTCCAACCCCCCCTACTTAGCATTTGAGCGACTCTTAAAATGAATGGTCTCCTAGCTTGCCTCGTATCTGGGCGCCATCATCTCCCTCCAGGCCATCGCCCTCCTCGGCATTGGCGACGACCTCTTCGACATCCGTTGGCGGCACAAGTGGTGGATTCCCGGCCTCGCCTCCATCCCCCTCCTCGTCGTCTACTTTGTCGACTTCGACGTCACCTCCATCGTTATCCCCGTCCAGCTCCAGCCATACCTCGGCGAGCTCTTCGACCTCGGCGTCCTCTACTACGTCTACATGGCCTGCGTCGCCATGTTCTGCCCCCAGAGCATCAACATGCTTGCCGGCATCAACGGCATCGAGGTCTCCCAGTGCGTCGTCATTGCCCTCCTCCTCGTCTTCAACGACTGCCTGTACCTGTTCACCCCGTATCCGCACCCGGCGACCGACTCCCACCTCTTCTCCCTCTACTTCCTACTGCCGTGGATCGGCGTCTCCTGCGCCCTGCTCTACCACAACTGGTACCCCGCGAGGGTCTTCGTCGGCGACACCTACTGCTACTTCTCCGGCATGGTTTTTGCCGTCGTCGGCATTCTCGGCCACTTCTCCAAGACCCTCGGCCTCCTCCTCGTCCCCCAGATGTTCAACTTTCTCTACTCGTGCCCCCAGATCTTCGGCCTCATCCCCTGCCCGCGCCACCGCCTCCCTCGCTTCAACGCCCGCTCCGGCCTCCTCGAGCCCTCGACCACTCCTTGGTCTCCCGAGCGCCAGCCGCATCCCGCGGTCGCCCAGGTCCTGCACCTGCTTGCCAAGCTGCGCCTCCTCAAGGTCACCACCGATGAAAAGGGCCTCTTTGTTGAGACGAGCAACTTCACCATCCTCAACCTGTGGCTTGTCTGGCGGGGCCCGCTCCGCGAGGACCGTCTCGTCCTCGAGGTGACAATGCTGCAACTTGTAGTTGGCCTTTTCGGCTTATTCGTGAGGCACCGTCTGGCTCTGTTGGTATTTAAGGAAGACAACTGGGGGACCACTCACTACTGATGGATGGTGCATCTCAAGCACTGGGTGAGCTGAAATGTTGTAGCTAGACAGACGGGACCTGGTGTCTCTCAGGCCGATAATGATACCCCTTAACATGATGGAAAGATGGAATTGTAGCAGTTCATCAGCTTCCATTGCACATGCAGAGTCCCGCGAACAATCCAAGCGGCAAAAGTGTAGAGAGGCGGACGCGTAGTCATCCACGCAACGAAGTCATTTTTCCGTCATCACGAGCAGCGTTGCATCAAACTGCGTTCTGGCGAACCCGGGGCGCGCCTATAAATACATAGAAAAAATTGCCAAAGCAGACCCTTGGCACCCAGGAGACCATCCCCGTTCTTTCGCCCTTCGTACCGTGTCCGTCCAGTCCATCCCCTCCGATCGAGGGAAAAGCCCAAAAAATACCCCATAATTCCATGTAGCCATGAGCTTCCTTCAACGTCCTTTGCTCATACATCAACATCCCATGGGCTCACGGGCGATGAAGCCTGCGCTATATCAAGCCTTGGATGACTGGTTGTTGATCTGATTCAACTTTTGACAGGATCCTGACCCGGGATCCACATCCATAGCCCGGATCCCTCTCCAAACGCCATCCATCGGGTTGCCGTCCGACATACCAGCCAGTGTATAAGAATAGCAGAACTCCGGGCTTTTGAATCCATCATCCCCCGAAAAAGCAACAGACAGATTTGAAACTCGCCACGATATTAAACGTACAAGCACTTCGTAACATTATATAGAACCGTTAGTAGCTGATGTCGGCGCTTTCGGGACCCGGTTCTCGACCGTCTTGTGGACTGGCTGAGATTCCACAATGATGTCGACCTTTGCATCGTTGGGGCTAGGGATCGTAGGCTTGAGGAGCGCGTTTCCCCCGGCTGTCTTGCCAGCCGCCTTGTTCATCCGGCTCTTGGTGTAGTCGCTCAAGCTGAGCTTCTTCTTGATTGGGCTCGGGTGAGCAGCAGCGCCATTCAGCGTGGGCGGCGGGAAAGGGTTTGGCAAGGCCCCCGAGAGGGGCGACTGAACCATAGTCCCAGACTGTGGCGTGGTGACATTGTGAATCCCGAGGCCTGTACTGTCAAAAGCAGGCACGGGGGGTAATTGGACCCGGAGATCTGGAGTCTTTGTCCTGGTTGAGGTGTCGCTCGCAGCA
The DNA here is from genome assembly GCA_013618265.1 of Fusarium albidum. Classification (NCBI taxonomy): domain Eukaryota; kingdom Fungi; phylum Ascomycota; class Sordariomycetes; order Hypocreales; family Nectriaceae; genus Fusarium; species Fusarium albidum. The sequence continues at coordinate 8,881 of JABFEP010000123.1, forward strand.
GACCCCAAGACTGGTGTCGTGGTGGTTGATGAAGCATCAGTCATCGGCACATCTCCTGGCTGAGAACAAGGGGAAGGTAGCTCCGACTCTGATCGTTTCATCACAGGAGTATACTCCACTGTAGGCGAGTCAACGTCCATTTCAGTGCCGTTCGTTGCCTCAGAGGCCAGGGATTGTCGGCGATGATCCTCCTTGTCGGTTCGCACTTTATGGCGACTGTTCAACAGACGTTTAGAGAGCGAGATAATCCGCTTCTTGGGCTGAGGAGATTGTTTTGGCTCACTGAACCACTCGCCTTCCACAGGATCGGTTTGCACGGCAACATCGCAGTATACACCCCTTGGCGATGTAGATGATTGACGGGACCGGCTAACTGATGGCACCGGTCTTGTTGTGGAAGGCTTCTGAGAGAGCCGAGGCGAATGGGCGCTTGCCGGGGAGCCGGATTGGCTCCGCCCTGCGCCGGTATCGACGTAGTTCGTGTACGAGGCCGTTGAGCCATTTCGTGGCTTCGACTTCGACGAGTTTGACGAGTTACCGTCGGAAACACGCTTCTTTTTCCTTGGCGGTTGTTGCTGCTCCATACGACGGAATGTGTCCTCAACCATGGCAACTTTCCGCTTGTCCCGATCAGTCGGCTCGGTTAGAATACCTAATTGATCAAAGGAACCTTGTCGGAGGGGAGTGAGGTCGCGACTGGGTGGTTTGCTTCGTGACGAGCCCGATTGCGACCTGGCATCCTGATCGGCCGCCTCATCATTGTGAGCCTCGCTTGTGGCTCGGCTGCCAACAGCCGGCCCGGTGCTTGTTGGGGAGATGGCTTGTGTCTTCGCTTTCCGCTGTTTCTTCTTCGGGGCAGGACGTATCTGTGTCTTACCGAAAAGGTATTGTCGATGGAACCGGGCGAAAGCACAGTTGTTGTCCAGATCGCATGCGCAACCACCGTACTCGGAAAGTATACGATCGATCCAGTTTGAGATGGCAATGTACTCTATTTCGTCCACTGGACTTTCGGCATTTGTGGGAGACTCGTCGTCACTGAGGCCTAGGAGGTGAAGCCAGCGAGCATCCACGCTTTTCTCCAAGCGAAAGTCCCAAGACAGCGTGATTTGTTCGGTCGCGGAAATGTATCTGTCGCTCACAATCCAGAAGTGATACTCGCTCTCATCGGATAAGTATGTGTCTAGTTGGGCGTTGGGCTTGCAACTTCGACGGACATACCGGGCGAGTGAGCCCTCCTGTCTTGTATCGATGTACAAGGGTAGAACGGGGTGGAAAAAGACAAAAGGAAGTGGGGAGGATAGGTCAGCCCAGAGATTTGCTGGGTCGGCGCAATAATCTTTTTGGAAGCCAATCTCACCATTCAACTCGATGAGGGGCATATCCTTCTCGATCGGTGCGGCTGAATTGAGGTATCTCCACCGAAGAGCTTTGCCGTCGTCGAGCGTCCGGGTGGCATCCCTGACCTCGAGTTTCGCCTTCTTAGCTTCTAAATTCATCGGCGTTTTCTGAAAAACCTCGGAATGCCGTCGACCGACTTCGCTCCTCATTGTGTTGGGATCGCGAAGCCAGCGGGACAATGCCGTGGGGATGGCGAGACTTGCGAAAGCATTGTTATGGGAGTCTGGGACATCCCTTGCGCTGTATAAGTCGTAGAATCCTTGAGAGTAGTGGTGGATCTGAAAATCCTCGGGGAGGTCGGGTGGGGTGGTTGCAGGGCTGGGTGGATGAGCAGGATTTGATCGTGTGTTTCCGTACGAGGGGCTCCGCTTGGGAGCTTGGGAGCTGACGGACTGTGACGATCGATGTGAAGCTTTTGTCTTCTTGGGGGGAGGGGGGTGATCTCCGGAGTGACCTTGTTTTCCATTCTCTTGGACAGCGACGTGTCCGTTTACTTGACCGTCGCTGGGCTTTGGCTTCTTCTTGTGGCTTTTAGATGGCGGCCGTTTTGTCCGCTTTTCGGTAGGCCCCTCGGTGGTCGCGCTCTTGAGACGCAACGTGCGCTCAATGGCCTTTTGCCGGTCGAGGGGGCGAGGCTTGCATTCGGCACAAGAGTGGGCAAAGTCCTCGCTGATGGCCTCGTCTCTGTTGTCGGGATAAAAACAGTCGATATGCTGCCACGTGTCACACGTCTCGCAGTAGATTGTGTTTCCATCGTCATCAGAGAAGTTACAGATACACTTGATGGTGTACGGCTCTTCCTCAACCGTCTCGGCCTTCCGGGCGACGTCGTCCTTGAGGATCGCGCCCAGTTGTACGGGAGGCGAAGTCTGACTAGGAGACGCGGACTGCGTGGACAGCGGCGCCGGCTTGTCGGTCATAATCTATTGTAGAGCTCACGGGGCAGTGCACGTCGGAGGGAATGCGTGAAATGTTTACCGTCGCGGTCTTTGGGGCATGACGACGCCGCTCAGGACGCGCGCCGGGAGACCAAGGGGAGGCGTCGCAACAGAAAACAGTGGATGACGACGGTCCCATGCGGTGGGAGGGCGAGAGGCCAAGGTACTCGGGACGGGGAATCGCAAGTGTCGAGGAAGATGCTAGAGTACTCGTCGAGGAGTCCGCGTCAAGGGTGGAGGGCGAGCGCCTGGACAGCGGGAGAAAGCAAGGCGATAGTCGTGATGAGGCTGACGTCTAGACGCCGAATACGAGGCGTAGACGCAAGTCGAGGGCGTGTTGGGGACACGATCGGTCGGTTTGTGTTTTCGCAAAACTCGTTGTGATCCGTCACGACAGGGTTGAAGACGAGGAGGGTCGAGGAGTCGAGCGCAGCAAGTCGTGGATTAGATAGACGTGAGGGAAAAGTGAGTTGAAAGTAGAAGAATAATAAGAAGTTGAGACTACTCAAACACAATCCGTACACAAGGAGCGGTTGGAGCAGAAGAGGCTGTAACGAGAGGGGGGGATTGAAGATCGTGGACTGCACGAGGATGGGTGATGGGAGGAAAGAAGATGGGGAGGAACGACAAGGCCGGGTGCTTTGCTTCGAGACAAGTGCGGTACTGCGGTACCGACCTGGGACCTGCCTGGGTTTCCAGTTGGCTGAGGCGGAGGAAGAAAAAGGTACGTACCCTTGGTACCCTCATCAGCGGCAGCTCACTGGCCGCTCTCACCCTTCTCACCCACCCGTGAATGAATGGACTGCCACTCAGTGCCTCGAGCGCTGGAGCAGCAAAGGGTGCCACTGGGCCGTCGTTGGTGTGCTCTGCTGGCTTCTTCTGGCTGGGTTGGGCGGCAGTCTGAAGGGGGATGGGGGACCCGACGGCGACAGCCCTCAGGTGGCCCCCCAAGGAAAGGCAGGACAGAGAGACATGGAAGAAAAGAGACGAGACAAGGACAAAAAGAGAAATCAGGCGCTAAGCCCAACCTTGACTGGCGGTGGATAGGGAGGAAATCTTAGTGCAGCACGCAGGGCGTTTCCTCGGCCTGAGGCACCGATATGACATGAACACGGCCACAGCGCCCGCTGCAGGCTGGGTTAGGGTCGGCAACCCCAAGGAGGGGAGGGGGAGAAAACCCAAGAG
>JABFEP010000125.1:0-26540 GCA_013618265.1 Fusarium albidum
GTGCGGTGCGGTGCGGTGCGGTCCAGTGGCTTTTGTCTTCCCGTCCGCCGTTGCCACCAAGAGGAGAATACAGGACGCCGCCTCTCACAACTCTGTGCCAGGCTACGTAGGGGGTTGCGCAAAGTTCTTTGTTCAAGATGAATTGCAAAAACGAGCTTTTTTGGGGGGCTGGCTGGCTGCCCGTGGCACCAACCCGCCGTCTCGGTGTGCCTAACGGATAACTCTTGCGCCGCGCCGTCACCGAAAAGCCACCAACAGAGGCAACCTAACAACAATACTCCGTACTCGGTTTGGCGAGGGACTCTTGTCTACCTATCGCCTGGTGAAGGTATCCGGCCGCTTGGACCCCAAGGGCCGCAAGGGCCGCAATCCAAACTCCCAACAGACCAGAAAAGGTCCTTTCGTGCTGCAGAGAGAGAGAGAAACAACCCTGGTCTTGCTCTTTGCTGCGGGTTTTTTTGTTATCTAATTACCCCTCAGGCTATGCGGTCGTCCCGTTTCTGCCTCTTCCTGTACGGGAACGGGTAATGACGTTCACCTGCACCGGGCGACTGAAAGAAGAGAGAGGACCCCATGTACTATTCACACGTTCTAGATTTCTCCAATGTGCTGGGTTTGAAGGGAGGGGGGGTTGGTTTTTTAACCTCGTGACCAACCTCGTGGGTATCGTGGAGGACGTCACTCAGACACACCCCTTCCCCCAGTCCGTGTGATGTTGCCATCCTCTTTTTTCATCAGATACAGTGTACCTGGGCATGGGGGTTCAGGTTTGACGAGAGTTGATGTGAACTCGGAGTGCCGTGGAGCATATCTGGGTTTGTGGAGGTGGCGTCTGGGTTGTCTCGGTCTTGTTGATTGAGCACGCAGTAGCATCCCAAGGGAGGAGCTCACGAGACCATGGGGACGACCTTTGGGGACGACCTTGGGGACTAACATTCATTTGTGTAAGATGAGATGAGGAGGGAGGAGGCTAGCATCCACGTATTACCTCGGGGTATAAAGTTAAAAAGCTCGGGGTATAAAATCCACTTTTAAGCAGGGGGTCAGCCCTAGCCGCCTTAACCACCTTACGTTTCTCTAATATATCTTTTACGTTTATAATTCCTATATAATTAATTTCATTATTACTATATAATTTCCTATTAATAATTATACCTTTAGGAGGGGCTATATCGGCCTTAAATCGACCTTCTATCAACCTTTCTTTAAGGTTTTTTACGGCTTCCTTTCCTTACTACTCTATATACTATTATTACTATAGCAGCCTTTACTATATTCTTAACTATAGTCTTATCGCGAATATATTATTAAAATACGTAAGTAAAGCTAGGGATATATTTGGTTAATATAATTATTATCTCGAGCTTTATTTAGTAGAGAAGTTATAAACAATCTTACTTTATAAGGAGAAATAGAAGTCCTATAGGTTAACTAACGAACCCCTATTAAAGCTCCTTCTTAGTTTAACTTAGGCCCCTTTTTACTAGATATAAATAAGATATTTACCTCACGCTAACTTCTCTAGAAATGGAATAATTAAGAGGATTATGCTCTAGAGGTATAAAGGTTAAAGCCTAATATTAATATATTCGTTATTTCTTTAAGAGATAATAATAGCTCCGTAGGCTACCTAGTAACCACTTCTAACCTCTATAAGTTCTATTTATAGAAGGACTAAGGGCTTACTCTAATATAGACTTTTAGCCGCAAAGCGTTATATAACTTTATTAATCTAACAGGTTCGCCTTCTCTGTTTAAGGGCACTCTAAAGAAACCAGGACCCTCTATAGCTAATATAAGTATTGCAAGTAGAACCCCAGGCTAACTTAGGGCTAACCCTAAGCTAACCCTAAGCCAACCCTAAAAGAAGGATATTATTAAGACCTAGGCGGAACCCAGGCGGAACCTAGGAAGAACCTAAGGAAACTAACTTAAATCCTAGGTACTAGCAGAGGTAAATAATTAAATTATAATCCATAAGAGCACTAGTATATTAGCCCCTGTTATAGCTTAGAGGGTTATCTATACTCTATCAATCCTAGACTAGCTAGATTTTAGTAATAATAGGGTTACCTATATTATCTATCTTCTAATTGATATGAAGACTTAGAGAGATAGTATATACCTTCTTTCTTTATATATATAATTCTTTTCTTAACCTTTTTAAAATAGGTTTAATTCTTGTATACGGCCTCGACGAAGCGCCTATTACCCCAATTTTTACCCTTCTTTAATACTAAGTATTCTCTTATAGAACTTATATATAGTAGGGTTAATTAATACTTCTTTCTTTCTCTATACCTTAAGGATATTATAATTAACTCTATTATAGAGTCTCTTACCTAAGAGGTTAACTAGCTTTGTAAGACGCTAAGAGCCCTTTTAGCATAGCGCTCTACGATTATATAAATAACCCTTCTATCAGTATTATTAAAACTATTTCTAACCTTATTAGATAGGCGTATTATATACAATAGAAATTTAAGAACCAGACCTCTTATCCTTAATACGAAGCATCGTATAAGCTATATTTCTTCTATATTAGAAGTAATACTAGCCGATAGCTAGTAATCTAGTATTCTAACTAGAGGCTAACTTAATATAAGGTCTATCTCTTTATAACTCTCCGCTAAGAATACTTTACTTATACTACTAATATTACCTAAGTTATAACTAGTCACACACCGACTAATTATAACTATTACTTTAATATTCGCTAACAAAATTATTATTAAACGCAATATAGTAAGTCAATAAAGCTATAATATAACCCTAATATAACTAGCCTTACTAATATATTAATAGAAAAAGATTATTACTAAGGATTCAGCTAAATAGAATATCGTAATTATTAGAATTTAGCTTTTATAATTATTCTAGATAATCTTATAAAGATCTCTTATATAGCCTAGGTATCTATTAAGCTGCATAACTACCTTTCGCTAGCTCTAATATTAACGCTAAAGTTAATTAGAGATAAGATCTTTAAGGTTATATAATAGGAGAATAACTTATCTTATACGCCTAGTAAGCTCTATTTTAATAATTGATAAACCTCTATTTATCCCTTAAATAGCTTTATTACTTCTTACGTTAAGGATATAGGTGTTATACGCCGATAACTAAGGCTAAACATACGCATCAATCTACTATAGCCTTATTAATATAGATAAGATCCGAAGGCTACTATATTTTTAACTTGCCTTAGTCTATAAAGAGGGGGAGGATATTTTTAGAGCAATCCATAGGTATAAATAAGAGAAGGGGACGTCGAAGCAGGTATTTGCTCTATTTTATTACGTAGGAAGCTCGATTATATACTAATACTTTCATAGTATATCTAGTATATTGACTAGGATAGAATAAACTATATTATTGTTCATTTCTTTCTAGGATAACTTGCCTTGCTTATTGAGGCCCGTACCTTTAAGATTAATATATCTTTCTAGCGCGTTAACAACTTAGATAAATCTAAGCTTATTCTTGCTAGCTGGTTATTTAAGTTAAACTCTAGTAAGTAATAATCCTAATAGATCCTTAACATATTACAAATCTAGCCTGTATCTAGTTATACTCTATACCTAGATTTTCACGAACTTAAAGAACTCTAATATATACTATAAGGTCTTTAAGATCCTTAACTAATAGGCGCGTAAATAACTTGATTAGTTATTTTGTTAGAGATATCTTTACCCTAGTAATAATACATTCTAGGCTATTATAATAGACCAGGACCCTTATTAGCTTGCTAGTAAAACTCCTTCTTATTTCCTTTATTATATCTATAGTTTACTTACTTTATAGTAGCCTAGAGCTTATAAAATACCTACGCGAGATCGATACATATAGGCGTGATTAGAAGCAGTATACAATAAATATTATTATCTTTTGCTAGGTTTATTTCTAGTATAAGATCAAAAAGATACTACTATAATATTACCCGCTCTACTTAATAATAATATCCCTCTTATTAGCGCAATTAATAGAGAAGTATTAATAAGTCCTCAAGGATATTTACTATAGGCCTAATAGATAATAATTACTTTCCTCTTAATAAATTAATTTATTATCAATCTAGCCTTACTAGAATACACCATAAGGATCTATTAAGTAAGGTATAAGAAGAATTGCGTCCTTAGAATATACCTAAATCGCTTCTTATCACCTATCCCTCGAGATATCTGGGATATCGTCCGCGCTAATATGAATATTATTAAATCCTCCTATTTCTATTACTATAGCTTTAGGAAACGCCTCCCGCTGCTTTGTATAATCTCAGCGTAAGCTTTTTTAAAGTTAAATCTTATAATATATTTAATAAGGCTATAATTATTAATTATTAGTGTCTCAATTTTGAATCGGCGGCTTCTTATTATAAGCTTATACCCTTATATCGCTCTTGGATAACTAGTTCCCGACTTAACCGATCGTCTATAACTATTTATATAACCTTAATAGTTCCTAGATAAAATACTAACTCTTTATTGATAAAATAGCTAATTAGCTCTAACTTAAGAAGTTTATAATAAAGCGCCTATAAATGCTAACCTTTGACTTAAGCAATAATAAGTTTTCTAGGTTAGGTAATCTATTTAAGGCGATATCTTCTAGCATTCTACTCTAACTATAGTAAGAGTCCATATATTAGAGACTTGAAAAGAAGGCTAAGAGTATAGTTTATAAGTATATTTTACAAAGAAATGCTTTATTATATATTAATAAACTAATAGTATTCTAGGCGGGTTATTTCTAGCTCAGCCCCCTACCTAGACGGCTAAAAGAAGGGAAAGAAAGCATTATTAGCTAATAAGATAGAGATAGATAAATAGGGTAAGAAGAACGACTAATATCTTAAGCTTTAGATTTTCTAAGTAGAGATAGAGCTCTATAAAGCAAAGGCAAGAGAACTAGAACTAAGGATTTAAGTTAAAAGTAAGAAGAGTATTAGAAGAGATAGGAATAGCTTATAGAGGCATTTAATTAGACTTATATCAATAAAAAATTAAGAAGAAAGGTAAAAATTTACCTAAATCTAGTAATTAATTAAAGCACTTATATCTACGCTTAGGCAGTCTCTCTTATCTCTAGTATACCTAGGGTATATCTAATTCTAGGAAAGCCTTAACTTTATACAAGCTTTATTAAAAAGAGGCTAGATAAAGATTAGATTAGAGATTTAGATAAGAACTAATAGACTTTTCTTAGCCTTTCCTTAATAAGTAAAGAGATATATTTAGATCTCTAGCTATTATTAGATAGTTAATAAATTAGATTAAGAGCTATCTCAATTAGACTCTTACGTAGGCTCGGAATGAAGCTGCTCGGGGGAAGCAGCTATATATTAATCGGGTTCTTATTTAGGTTGCTCGGGGGAAGTAGGTATATATTAATTAGGTTCCGATTTAGGTTGCTCGGGGGAAGTAGGTATATATTAATTAGGTTCCGATTTAGGTTACTCAGGGGAAGCAGCTATATATTAATCAGGTTCTTATTTAGGTTACTGGGGGGAAGTAGCTATATATTAATCGGGTTTCTATTTAGGTTACTTAAGGGCATTAGGCATACATTAATTAGACTTCTCCCTAGGTTACTTAGGGGATTAATTAATATTAACGTCTAGTAGGGATAGAAAAGAAGATCTATTACTTAAGGAATTAAAAGAGATTTTAAGGATCTCTAGTAGGTTACTAATAGCGAATGATTTAGGTATTAGGAACTATTAATAATTAGTTTTAGTTACTAGTAGTAAACTAGCTTAATTAGCGTTAAAGTCGCGTAAAGATAGGAGAGAGAATATATTGCTAGAGGAATTAAAAGAGATCGTAATAACCTCGCCAGGTTCTTATTTAATAGTAGTCGGCAGTGATAATAGGCTTATTAACCTTAGTAAAGGCGGAATAAAAGATGAGAAAGGATTGAACGAAGCAGGGTTTATAAGGAAAGAAATAAAGAAGTCTAGTAGATTAAGTAAAAAGTATAATAAGGTAAAAGGCAGGTCTTATAAAGATATGCATAGAGTTATAATAGTGATAGCTAGCTAAACTAATAATAATGAGAGTAGATATTATAAATAATATCTAGATACTAAACGAGTGCCTTAAATTTATTAAATCGGCGCTATAAAGAAATAAGTATAAGAAGGAAAGAAGGGGAAAAAAGCTTCTACCGCGATTAGGTAAATATTAGGGGGAAGACCTAGCTAATCTATGGTAATATTAAGGCGATAAAAGACCTTGCTACTACGAATAATTGGGATATCCTACTTAGATATTATATTAACGTTTAAAATAGCTTAGAAATAATATGTAATACTATTTTAGCCTAGTTATTATATTGCATCGTCTAGACAGGCTAGGTTTCTAAGCGTAACTAATAGGTATAATAGGCACAATATATAGGCTAGAAAATATTAGATTAAATAAGGGATCTTTAGTAGGGTATAATACTAAGGTACAAAGGTATAGTAAAGGCATTTTTGATAGAGTATTAGTAATAAATTAGATACCCGGCTATACTATATCGACCTTTGCTAGGTGCTATAGTAATGCTAGGATAAGATTAGGGCGGGGTTAAATAGTGGTTAAATATAAGTTTAAATAGGGCTTAAAATAGCTTTTAGGGTGGAAAGGTAAATACTAATAAAGGCTGCTAACTTACTAGCTAAACCTACTTATTTTCTCGGTTAAATAATCCCTTACTTTTTTTTTTCTTTCTTATTAATTCTAGTAAAAATAGCTAGCCCTGCCCCCGCTATTAATATAAGTCTTTTATCTCTTTTTTATTGAGGTTATAGCTACTTTTAAGCGTGCTTTTATAGGTTTTTCTTCTATTTTTATATAGTCCTAGGAAAGCTATATAAAAGCCTGCTTAAAGGTTAGTACAACCTATATAAAAGCCCCTTCCTTCCCTTCCAAAACGTTTCCTTAAGCCAGGTATTAACTTAATCTAACCTAAGCCTACCCTTGCTAAAGCTTAGTATAAAGGTCTACCTTTGCGACCTTTTAATATTAATCTAGTTACTATTTAGCCTATAGATAAGAATCCTTGCATATATATTAATTCCCTTCTTTTCCTCTATCTAACCTCTATCTAGTCTAGTTCTTTTAAGCCTTTTGTTTACTACTATCCTAGCGAGAAATTCTATCTGTTCTAGAATAGAGATAGGATAATATACCCCTATATTATAAGTCTTACCCGCTTAGAATATCAATATAGCATTAACCTAATATTTATAAACACCTCTTTGTAGTAATAGTATTAGTGCATACTATAAGAACTATATTATTACCAAGACTAGGTAGAAGAATATTACGCTAAGCCCTATTAAGATATCTAATAAAACCTAGGATAGTGCCCCTAGAGCTATAACCTAGATAGCTTTTATAATTAAGTTATAACCTTAATTGAATTCTATTTTTACTTATATCTAAACTGAATAGAGTTTTATATTAATACAATTAAAACTCACTAGAGATATATTGCTTAGTAAAATGCCACTCTTATATATAGCCTATTCTTTAATGCTAGTAGCCCTATTAGTTTCCCCTCTATACCTAGTCTATCTACTTCTTAGACCCTAAGTAAAGCTATCGCGCAGCCCTTTCTAACCCCAACAAAGGTTTCTCGTAATACTATTATAAAGAAGACTAAGACTCCTGTTACCGCAAAAACTTAGCCTCTTTATACTTCTAGTAAGCTAAAGGGAGAAGTTAATTAGTTGGCTACAAAGATAGCCGCGCTTAATTTTTATAGCGCCTACGAGAGCTATAAGAAAGCGGCCCCAATTGAGGGTACTAAGAAGAAGAAGAGTATATATATCCCTTACCTAACCTCAATCAAAAGCTAATTAAACAATAATATTTAGGCGTTATAATAGAGGTATATGCTAATGCGAGCTAATTAAGTTCTTCGGTCGTTACCCCCCTAGTATTAAGGATAGCGGGCTGCTTAATAGCGTTTAGGAGCTTAAGCCTATTCCTATTAATAGCAAGGACGAGGACAACTAAAAGCTTAGTATAAGTCTAATAGAAGTCCGATAGAAGGTATTTATAATTTAATTTTTAGTATTCTAGTTATTGGGTATTTACTAGTATTTACAAGGATATACCCGGCTATAAGAAGATAAATTTATAAGCGTAAATAATACTTTATAAAACCTTGATTAGATATATATAAATCGTGACTTTAGCGGTATAAAGTAGCGCTAGTACTATTAGCAAAAAGAGTGTAATTTATACCCCGAGCTTTTTGACTTTATACCCCGAGGTGTAACACGGCTAGTATCTTATATATATCCCGCCCTAAGGTCCTGGTGTTACGGGGAAATGGTCTAGGGTAGGATCGCGGGAGATGGGATGCTCCCCCTTTGTCGAGTCAGCCGGAACGTTGCTCTACGACGTTGGTGATTTAAGAGATGAAAGATGGCGCCTCTGCAGTTTCATTGTTTGAAAGAGGGTAATTACTGTACTATAGTTTGAAGGAGAGTTAATTACTACTTCCAGTTCGCAAGAGAGCGCAACTATCTACGAATATGATTGTATCATTTCAGCGGCATCACCGAGAGACCCTTGCCCCCAACAACAACAACAACAACAACAACAACCCATTGCTCGTCCTCCTCCCCTTTCCAAGCACTACTACACGACGCCCCGTCGGCAAATGGTGCTGCCGTGCCACGGAATCTCAACCGACAGAGTCAACACCCTTGTGTGTCGATACCGATGGAACGTATCTGTGCTTCCCCTCCCAAGATGCACTCGTCCGCACCGGTCCGGGTAGCCGCAGCACAATAACGGCGAAAAGGGGGGGGATGGCGAGCTGTAGCATTAGCATTGCTGACAGGGGCTGCTGATGAGTGCGGACTGTGTGAGATACGGACGTGGTGGATATACGAGCAAACCACCCAAATGGACAATGGATGATGGACGGGCAAAAGCGACGTAGATAGCTCTACAGTAACTGAGTATTATATACATGAAGCTCAACGGAGAAGTTCTCGAGGGCATCAACAACAACCGACCATCTCAACCTGGAGCCGAGTCCTCCTGGGAGCCACCAGCAAGGTCAGTCTTCCTAGCACGGTGGAACGGATGAGATCGGGGACACTGGTAATGGCACCAGCACGACACACAAATACCAAGACACGTTTTCCATGGATCACCCATTCCGCCACTGACCGTTGGAATCATGTTGTGTATCTAAGCGAGATGGCAACCATTAACTCCTTCTATCAATCACCCTCTTTTCCCCTATCACCTCCCCCCTCTCTCTATTTCAGCGTCACCAGCTCCTCGGCACTGGTGGGGTGAATGGCGACACAGCTATCAAAGTCTGCCTTGGTGGCACCCATCTTGACGGCGACTCCAAAGCCCTGGAGCATCTCGCCGCTGCCCTGGCCCATGATGTGCAGACCGATGACCCTCTCCTCGGGACCAGTGACGATGAGCTTGTAGTTGGTCGGGCCCTTCTGCTCAGGGTCCATCATGGCGTAGTACATGGCCGTGAAGCCAGTCTTGTAGACCTTGATGTTGTCCTTGCCGTACTTCTCGATGGCCTGGGGCTCCGTCAGGCCAATGCTGCCAACCTCGGGGTGGGCAAAGACGACCGACGGCACGTTCTTGTAGTCGAGCTTGAGGCTGGCGAACTCCGAGGGGCCGAAGACGCGGTGGGCAAGACGGCGGCCGGCGGCGATGGCGACCGGTGTCAGCTCGACCTCGCCCGTCACATCGCCGAGGGCGTAGATGTTGTCAACCGACGTGTTTTGGAACTCGTCAACAGTGATGTGGCCCGTCTTGCCGAGCTGGACGCCGACCTCCTCCAAGCCGATGCCGCTGGTCTCGGGAGTTCGGCCAATGGCCCAGATCAGGTGGTCGACGTCGCTGACGACGCTCTCGTTGCCCTCGCCGTCCTTGTAGGTGACGGTGAGCTTCCCGTTTGCGTCCTTCTCGACCTTGCTGGCCTGCGAGCGCTTGTGCAGGTTCACACCGAGCCTTTCATACTCCTTGGTGACGGACTCCTGGATCATGGGATCAAAGCTCCGGAGGAAGGTATCGTGGCGGATGAACAGGTGCGTCTCGGTGCCCAGGGCGTTGAACATGCCGGCGAACTCGACGGCGATGTAACCGGCGCCGACGATGGCAACCTTCTTGGGCTGGTTCGCAATATCGAAGAAGCCGTCGCTGTTGATTCCGAGCTCGGCGCCGGGGATGTCGGGGGGGGAAGTGGGCTTGCCGCCGACGGCCACCAGGATCTTCTTGGCGTTGACGAGCACCTTGGAGTTGTCGTCGAGGGTGACCTCAGCCTGGTTCTTGGACACGAGGCGGGCCCAGCCGTGGATGTACTCGACCTTGTCGTTGCCGAGGTTCCGCTCATAGATGCCATTGAGGCGCTTGATGTAGGCGTCTCGCTTGGTCTTGAATGTGGACCAGTCGAACGGCGCCGTCTCCTGGACCGAGAATCCGTAAGACTTGGAGTCGTGGATGGCTTCGGCGAGAGCAGCGGCGTTGTATGTCACCTTCTTTGGCACGCAGCTAGAGTCAGGCAGCCAACAAGTCAGCAATAAATCCTTCTCTCCAGTTCCAGGTTCTCTATACCGCCCAACTCACCCAACGTTGACGCAGGTTCCGCCGAGACGCTTGGCCTCGACAATGGTAGCCTTGACGCCAAACTTGTTGCTGGCCATGCGAGCAGAGGCCAGGCCGCCGCTGCCGCCGCCAATGACGAGGTAGTCGGTCTCCTTGGTGATGGGTGCCATGGTGCGCGCGGATGCCGACAGATGCCGGGCTAATGAAGCTATTCGCAGCGGGGTCCTTCTCGAGGGCGAAGATAGGGCTGATGTGCGTGCGGAGTGGGCGAAAGCTTGCATGGACAAAGGCCGCCTTGGGGCTTGGGCCTCTAGATATATATACACACGAGGGAGCCCAGAGCTTGAGGGTGGAGGAGGGGGGATGACGTCTTCTTTAAGGACGGGCAGATGTGTTCAAGGGTGACGGAGCTATAGGTTGTGGTGAGTCTGGTCTCTGATAGCGGTGGGGTTACTGGTTCGGGCAGCGGGGTGGCCGGAGGAGGGGCGTAGGTTCTGATGTGAATTTGAGGATTGAGTAAGCAGCAGTGGCTATGGCTACGATATACGAGGGATGCAGAAAAGACACGGGCTTTCGGGGGACGATTTGAAATCCACTTCGGCGATGTTTTTTTCCTTTTTTTTTCTCTCCCGATGGCCCCTCCCCCTCTGTTAGCGGGTGTTTCGGAGCTTTGGCCACAGGGACCTTGAAAGGACTCGGTTGACGGATACCTCCCGTCTGTACTACCCTGACCGGGCAGGGACGAAGGATATGTAATCATCTATGGCCGCGATTCCAAATATCAAGGCTGGAATCGTCAACCGTCAAAACGAAGACAGCTTGAATCAATTTCACATCTCGGTGAGTACCGAGGTACGGCTGGCCCTCTGCGGTGCATGCTATCCTGTTCCATGACAGATCATTCCAAGAGGCTTAAATACCATGGCTTTCCTTTGGTTTTGAGAGTGGACACCCAAGGCTTGTAGAATCACATCATGACCGTTATGGATGATGCATTTCCTACATGCAGCTGCCGCATGCACATGCGGTTGTCTGTACGCACAGAAATTCCATCAGTGTAACGCCCATTTTACTATAAAGACCCGAGCCTGGTTTTTTTCTGTTGTGAGGAACGAGATTCATGGTCAGCAGTTTAAATTCTGCGTAGATATAGGGCATGGATTACTTACTCCTGGAAGCATGCCAACCATCGGCACAGAATCCTAGGTGATACCGTCATCAGTGCGCCGCGCCTGTGGCTGAAGTGGGGAGAGATGACGCAGCTCATGGTATTGTATCATCGATTACTGTTGAAATTGCTGTTGAGATTATTCTTGCCGCAGGTTAGCTAGTCACGAAGCACGTAGTTTTGCGACCTATAATCAACCGGGTAACTTTTTGATTTGAATATTTCTGCGGTCCTATTGGTGCCGCCCGAGTCCCCCGACTCTAGGCTTTAGCGTGGGCTCGCCGAGCTCTCGGAGCTCCTAAGAACCTTGACGCCAAATCCGGGCACCGATACGTATAAGCGGAACCTTAACGCCAATAACCTTTGACCTAACTAACCGTTATTCTAACGCTAAACATTTCCTGCCCCTTATTCCTAATATTCTTAATTAATTTTCTCTTTGTAAGTGATTTCTCTTCTCTTGTTATCATGGCCTTTAATTGTAGCCTCGTAGACTTATACGCCAGAGGAGCTATAATTACATATAGCGCGATTATCTCTTTTACCGGACTAGGTATACGTTAGCGACGATAGCTATTAGCTAGGCCTCGTATTAGCTGCCTATATAATTTGTGCCGAAGTCCCTAATAAAGGCCTTCTTATAGTTATCAAGGGGCTTATTTCTTATAAGCCTCTTGCCGAGCCGCTTTAAGAGAGCCTGCTCCTTATGGAGTTAGGTAGCTTAACTCTCTAATAGGCTAAGGTAACCGGGGAGGAGAAGGATCTTTATCTCAAAGATAACAAGGGCTACCTTCTACTTATAATAGAGATATTCCATATCTAGGCGTACCTCCTATAGCCCTCTAGCAAGGGTTAAGCCCTATAACCGGCCGTATTTCTTTATACTGAGTCGCTATAGTATAAGGATAAGGGCCTTGGTATTATATGGAAGACTATTACTATAGGCTACGGCCTTTTAGCTAGGGTTATCGCGGTAGAGAGAAGCCTAGAAGGCAGGTATTATATTAAAGCGACGTATAATAATATAGAAGTTTTTGTATAGTAAGAGAAGAGTTGGTATTGCAGCTCTTTTCTTACTTAGAAAGACCAGATAGAAGTATAACTAGGAGGAAGCTTAGCCTAACTAGTAGAAGGAATTTTATCCCTCTTTCTAGCTAGCTAAAAGGTAATTATATTTATCTTAGATAAATTTAGTTAATATAGGTAGCTTTTATGTTATTAATGCTATCTAGGTTAAGGCGCCTTTATTAATTTAAGTCTGATAAAAGCCGGCCAGAGTATAAGCCGTTATTATTTTATTTTTAGCAATTTTTTAGGAGGCCTTTTATCCCCTTTTTAAGTGCCTTGAGGTTAGATCATCATTATTATATTACCGAATGGCCTCGGGAAGTGTTGGTTGTCTATACTGAGTATGAAACTGCTTCTATCTTACCGCAGTCGAAAGATTCGTAATAGCCATAAATGAGCGGATGAAGCGGATTAATTTACATATATCTCTAGATATATTGGCTTCAGACGGAAGCTGCCATGGAGCTGCTGTGCGGTCAGTGGCTTGAGATTAGGCAGGTATCGGGTTACCTACCCTACAGCTTTACGCGGCCAGGCGGCCTTCAGCGAGCTTCAAGGCTCTGCAGTGGATAATTGCAGGTCCTGTCAAGAGCTCCAGCCTCCCCGACCGTTCCATCTGCAACCCCTGTCTGGTCCGCTCCTAGCTCCTGGTTGGCTGCCCGGCTCATTTGCTCGCTCAAGGTAACAACTCCAACCAACCCCCCTTGATACCAGACTTCATCCCATAACTCCTCCAACGTTACCTACCTACCCACCGACCACGACCACTATCTTCCATTCCCACTTCTACCGGCCACGATCCGATCGCGAGCACCCCCTCGACTTTTCACTCCGCTCATCGAACTTGCGACCTAGCCAATACCGAGCCGCCCCTTGACCTGGCCGAGCCTCGATCGTCCGTCTCTTCGTCTTGAGCTCCGTGTAGCTCGTATGCGCGACAATGGCGGCCGACGAACCTGGTACTTGAGCTTGTCCTGTCGCCTCGCCATCCACTAACTCTTGCCGTGATAGCTGCGCCCAACCTTAACCTCTCCTCGGAGGAGAAGCGAACCTATGGCCAGCTCTTCCGACAGGCCGACTCGGACAGCGTCGGTGTCGTCGTCGGCGAGGTCGCTGTCAAGTTCTTTCACAAAACCGGCCTAGACTCCCGCATTCTCGGCGAGGTATGCTTGCGATCCGTATCCTGCTTCCGCCGAACCTGCCGCTGACGTCCTCCCTCACGATAGATCTGGCAGATTGCGGACAAGGAGAATCGAGGTTTCCTGACGCCAGCTGGGTTCGGCATCGCGCTGCGACTCATCGGCCACTCGCAGGCAGGTCGCGAACCTACTGCCGAAATAGCCCTCCAGCAAGCTCCCCTCCCCCGATTCGATGGCGTGGTCCCCCAAGCAGGCACTGCGGCCGGCATACATGCTGCTCCGCCCGTTCCCGTCGGCTCGCCACCTCCTCCCGCCGCCCTCCAAGCCCAGGGCACCGGCGGCCCGATCCGCATCCCTCCCTTGACACCCGAGAAAGTGGCCCAATATACTGGTCTCTTTGAGCGGCAAACACTCCAGGCTGGCAACCAGCTCCCCGGTGACCAGGCCAAGTCCATCTTTGAGAAGTCCAGTCTTCCAAATGAGGTTCTGGGCAGAATATGGCAGCTCGCCGATACCGAGCAGCGCGGCGCCCTCGTGCTCACCGAGTTCATCATTGCTATGCACTTGCTGACCTCCATGAAGACCGGGGCCCTGCGGTCTCTTCCCAATGTTCTTCCAGCTGGTCTCTACGAAGCCGCCTCGCGACGTGGTCCCCCGTCCCGGCAGACGTCGACCGGTCCAGGAATCTCGGCCATCCCTCGACAACTCAGCGGAACTGCCCAAGTTCGCGCCAACAGCCCCCTCGGACGACCGCCCATGTCGCCTCAAACTACTGCTGGTGCTGGCGACTGGGCTGTGACCCCAGCCGACAAGGCCCGATTCGATCAGATCTACGCCGACCTCGACAAGGCCCACAAGGGTTACATCACGGGAGAGGAGGCGGTCCCCTTCTTCAGTCAGTCTAATCTGCCAGAGGACTCCCTCGCACAGATCTGGGACCTCGCAGACACCAACTCTCAGGGCCACCTTACGCGCGACCAGTTCGCGGTCGCCATGTACTTGATCAGGCAACAGAGGAGTGGCCGCTCAGTGCCCCTACCCAGCACCCTACCAGCCAACCTCATCCCTCCTAGCCTTCGCAACCAGGGCCACCCACCAGCCGCGACTTCTGCCTTCGACCCCCCGCCACCGGCGATGGCCCAACCGCCGCCTCCTCAGCCCAAGTCTGCTCTTGACGACCTGTTCGGCCTCGACTCTTCGGCCCCGAGCCCCGCGCCTCCGGCCACCGCTCAGGCTCCCATGTCGACGGGGGGATCCAATGTTAACGACCCATTCGCTAGCGGCTCCAATGTGCTCGCGCCTTCTTCTCCCATCAAGCCAGCCCTGACGGGTACTGGCAGCTCCTCCTTCAAGCCTTTTGTGCCTTCCTCCTCGTTTGGTAGAGGCTTGACGCAACAGCCTACTGGCGGCTCGTCTGGTTCGTCTCCCAAGCCTCCTGCAACATTTGCGTCTGAAGACCTGCTTGCGGATCATGATCCCGAGGCGACCAAGAATCTGTCCGGAGAGACGACAGAGCTTGCCAACCTGTCGAATCAGGTCGGATCGCTGTCCAAGCAGATGCAAGACGTGCAAGCCAAGAGGACTACTACCCAGAATGAGCTGAACCAAGCCACCTCCCAAAAGCAGAACTTTGAGCAGCGACTCGCCCAGCTGCGTACTCTTTACGAGAAGGAAGCGCAAGATACACGGGCGCTTGAGGAGCAGCTCAGCACCGCCCGAAAGGAGACGGCGAAATTGCAGTCTGAATGCATGTCCCTTGAAGGAACGTACAGAGACACCCAGACTCAGCATCAGCAGGTCCTGGCATCTCTTCAGGCGGACCAGCAGGAAAACGCCAACCTGAGAGAGCGGATCCGCGTTGTCAACGGAGAGATTGCCCAGCTGAAACCTCAGATTGAGAAGCTCAAGTCTGATGCCCGGCAGCAAAAGGGGCTAGTAGCTATCAACAAGAAGCAGCTGTCCACCACTGAAGGCGAGCGTGACAAGTTGAAGACGGAGGCGGAGGATCTGACCAAGAGCATCGAGGATCTGCGTCAGGCGAACACCGGTTCGCCAGCGTCTGCCCCAGCCCAGATCGCCAGCCCTGCGGCGTCAACTTCCAGCGCCAACAACCCCTTCTTCCGCCGGACGGCGAGCACTGATATTATGGGTGCATTCGCCTCTCCTCCCGCCAAGAACGTGTCGGACAAATCTTTCGATGATGTCTTTGGCCCTTCGTTCCCTGCCAGCGCCTCGGGCACTCCTCCTCCGCCTCAGACCTCGTTCAAGCCGCAGCACACTGGTGCCTCGACAGCCAGTGTGGGATCGTACAACACTCCTCCTGCTTCATCCCCTGTCATGAGCCGCCAGCCGACCTTGGCTGTTGACCCTCCTGCACCTCCGGAGTCTAGACAGATCAGCTCTAGCTTCCTACCCTTTATTGAACATGATGAGTCGCTTTCGTCCTCTCGCCAGGTATCGCCTCCTGCCTCACGCATTGACGATCCCCTCAATGGCGCGGCCACGCCTACCCCTGGCGACCTGAAGACGTCGGAAACCGTTGGTAGCGTGCCGGGCGCTTTCCCTGGCGATGATTCCGACAAGCTTGAGCGTAAGGACACCCTATCCGTACTAGGGGATGCCTCGCACGGGGCTGGTAGTGAGAGCGCGCCAAAGGCTGCCGACACTGCGGATCCCTTTGGCCACGCTGATGAGGCCAAGGCCAAGGCTGACTTTGAGAATGCTTTTGCCGCCTTCACGACCGCCAAGAGCCAGAACAAGCCGGCGGCGCAAGAAGCCAGCAAGCCCACATCAGCTTTCGATTCAGAGTTTCCTCCCATTTCAGAGCTTGAGCGTGATGACGATGACTCGGACTCGAGCAGTGATCAGGGCGGATTCGAAGATGACTTTGCACCAGCATCGCCCCCTAGCAAGTCGTTCGGCAACAAGGCCGTGACCGGAGAGGCATCGGGGTCAACTCAAGCAGCTCCCAAGGGCTCCGATGGTTTCCCCCCGATCCCGAGCAAGGAAGCATCCTCCCCTACGCAGACAAAAGTGACCAGGTAGGAAGCCCGACTGACAGTGGATATGAAACGGTAGCTAATAGCAGCCAGTGCCGAGCAACCCTCGTCGCCTGCAACAGTCACCGATGCCAATGCCCAGAAATCGGCGGTTGATGACATCTTTGGCGCCGCTGCAACTGGAACAGCCCCTGCCTCGAAGCCGGCGGCCCCATCCAACCCTCCCAATGCCAAGGGCGGCTTCGAGGACCTGGATGACGAGTTCGAGGGTCTGGAGGATGCCAAAGAGGGCTCCGCTGACGAAGATTTTGCCAACATCTCCCGCTCAGGGCTGGACGACTTCAACCCCGTCTTCGATAGCAGCCCACCTGGCAGCCAGACCAAGACTGAATCTACCGCCTTTGGAAACGAGAGCTTCGACTTCATCTCTGCCAGCTCAGCTGGCCCGGCCCAACCTCCTGCAGGCGGCAACCAGCAAAAGGCTCCAGAGGCCCATGACTGGGATGCCATCTTCTCGGGTCTCGACTCACCCAACGCCGCGGCCGCCACTCCGGCAGCTGCCGACAAGCCAGCCGGTGCTGACGCACCCGCTCACCCTGGCCAGCAGGCCTTGAACCGAACGCTTTCGGCAGAGTCTGAGCACGACGACCCTATCCTGAAGAGCCTTACCAACATGGGTTACAGCCGCCCCGACGCTCTGACCGCTCTAGAGAAGTTTGACTATGATCTTGACAAGGTATGCATGCTATCCATCCATCGTTGATGCTCAGAGAGCTCGTGCTGACTCAGGTCTCGATAGGCCGCAAACCATCTCGCGAACCGATCATAAACTGTCTCTCCACCATATGTCTTGAAGGAGGGCTTTTTTTAATACAAACCATTCTACAACGTGTTTTTGTTTCCCCTTTTTGGTTCTCGTTGTCGCCTGTCTGCATCCTCATGATCCTCTTTGTTAAATAGTATCCCTGGGCAGCGAAGTTTCCCCCCGCCTTGTTGCTACTTTTTCCTGCTCTTTGTTCTTTCCTCTACAAGCCCCATAGTCTACTGTCATCTGCAACCAAAGTCGTCTTTCTGTAGTCAGTCTCATGAGATCATTCGTCGTTTCCGCCCCCCCTCCCTTGGTAGCATGTGTTTGCTGCGTGTAATTCAGAGTTGACGGCATGCTCAAAAGGCCGCCCGTTTGTAAGAAGAGATGTTTCGACCTGTAAAAGCCGCTTCTAATTGGTGGAATCGATTTCAGCAAGATATCATTGTCGCTTTAAAAAGGGAAAAAGGGTGGCCATAAAAATCAACGTGCTTATCATACACATTACGTGTGAGTGACAAAAAAAGAGTTCCCATCATGCTCCAGGTTCCTCGTCCCAAGTCATCTATCTCCCTCTACTTGACCCTCCCCATGATAGTCTCTGGCCCACGGTCGGACACGACGGTGCCCGCCCTGTTCTTGAGCTCGCTCAGCATGCCCCTCTCAAAGTCGTCCCTGGACCTCAGCACGGCCTCGACCCAGGTCATGCTCAGGTCCCAGTAGGCCATCTTGAAGGTTGCGTAGGCGTCGAATATGGCGTCGCGGTCGGCCGTCAGGAGGCGCAGGAAGTGCTCGGTGGCGCGCCAGGTCTCCTTGATGGAGGCGCCAATGTCCGGGGACGGCAGGCTGCCGAACAGCTCAAAGGCGGTGGCGATGTCGTTGAAAAGCTTGTCCTGGAAGGGGTCGGCGCGGCGGAACTTGGCGCCCCGGTTGCGGACGGCCGAGAGGTAGCGGACGAGCAGCTCCTCGGCAAAGATCTCGACAAAGATGTCGACGAGCGAGTGGTGCAGCACCTGGCGGTAGTCGTTGGCGTACTCCTCAAACGTCACCACCATCTGCTTCATGGCGGTGCTCGTGTACCACTTTGGCGTGAAGAACTCGGGCAGCACGGCGCCAAAGTCGACCGAGAAGATGAGCTGCGAGAAGCGCGTGATGCACCAGGTGCTGAAGTCGACGTAGCCGTCCCGCAGCATGCCGTCCTCGGTGTCGATGCGCTCTAGGTACGCGGGCGTCACGTGCTGCTCGGCGAGCCGGCGGAAGCTCGTGAGGTAGCCCAGGCGGTTCTCGTCCTCGTTGTCGTCGATGCAGGCGATCTGGTCGTTGGCCGTGGCCACCAGCCAGTCCTGCAGGGCCTGGAAGCCCTCGAGCTCGGGCACCTTGCCCTCCTCAAAGCGCGTGGCCTCGTCGTTAAGCATGGTCTGCCAGGCCTCCCTGCGGGAGCGCAGCCGGGCAAACATGGCGTCGATGACGCCCTCGACAACGTCGGCGCGCTGCGAGTTGGCGGCCGCGTCCACTTGCTCGCGCAGCATGCGCCAGAGGGCGACGAGGTTCTTGGTCCGGAAATAGCCATACTCATCCTGATCCAAGTTGGATCCCTCGACGTTGCGCTCGGCGAAGTCGCGCGTCTCCTGGGCAAAGATGCGGTCGATCCACTCGTCGAGGAACTTGATGATGAGCTCGCGGAAGTCGCGCACCAGCTCCGCTTCGCGGTTGTCGACAACATGAGGCACCAGATCCTCCTGCCGCAGCCCAATCTTAGACATCTTGCGGTAGTACTTCTCGGGGAAGCCCACGATCTCGAGCGTGTGCGCCGACGACGCCTCGTTGCCGTCCACCATGCCGATGAGGAAGTCGTGCATGAGCTGGTGATAGACGTCGGCGTACGTCTTGACGATGTGCCACTTCTTGGGCATGAGGTGAGACATTCCAACCTTGACAACGTTGAGGTCGTTGAAGTACCACTTCATGATCTTCTCGAGTTTGGTCGGGTCGTCGAGGAACTCTTCCTTGGAGCCGTCAAACTGCTGCTCGGTGCTGAGCCGTATGGCCTGTATGAACTTGTCCTTGTATCCGCGCACCTTCTTGGCGCCGTCCGTGATGCTCTGGAACCGCGTCGCCATCTCCTTGTGATCCTTGAGCGCCTCCTGCAGCGCCAGCACTCGCTGGTCGCTCTTCTCCTCAGCCTCCATCACCACCGCGAACCTCACGACGAGCCCGTTGTTGTCCTGAACGACGAGGTTTATGAGGTTCAGGGCTATGATCCCGACGTGCTCATCAAACCAGTCAATGGTGTCGTCGAGGCGCGCAAAGTAGTCCACAAGCGTCGACTCGAGGCCGGGGTCCTCGGCCCGCTGTATCTGCTCCATGGCGTCGTCGCGGATGTTTCGCAGCTGCGTGAGCTCGTAGTGGCACGGCAGCAGGTTGGGCATATTGTCGTCATCCTCGTCATCCTCCCTCAGCATCAGCTCCACGCGCGACAGCCGGTCGTTGAAAGTCTCGAGGTTGCGGCGCATGGTCTCGACGGCGCCAAAGTTGCGGTGGGCCTGGGACACAAGGTTGATGCTGGCAAAGTCCTTGATCATATTCTGGGACTCGGAGCACAGCTTGTCGATCTTCATCATCTCGTCCTTGATCATCTGGACCGTCTTCTGCCCGTCGGTCAGGCCCGTCATGCCCGACTGGGTCGTCTCTAGCTGCTCCCGCAGCCCGCTGCGCAGCTGGCTATCGACGGCGCCCTTCTTGCGTGAGAATTCGAGCTTCAGCGCGGGGATCTTGTCTAGGTCTTCTGGATGCCGCAGAAGCTCCGCGAGCTTGGGGGCGGGTGTGTCGTCCATCGTAGCGGCGGAAGAGGAGGAGGAGGAGGGGGATCGTGAACCATGCGAAGGGGAATGGTGGCGTCAATCAAACCATGGTGCGGGGGGTCTTCAGGTGTCGGAGGAGGCAATTCTTGATGTAAAAGGTAAATATTCCGTCTTCGAATTGAAGGGTGGTGAAAGCTTCGTGAAAAGAGCGAAGGAGAAAGAGAGTGTAGATGTGCATGTATACGGGATGTGATGCCGTGGGGAGCTGGGTTGGATTCCAAAGGAGGTCAGTCATGATGTGGCTGATACAGCACAGCCACCTTTTCAATTCAAACACCAACCACAAGTATGTATGTGTAGACAACTACCGCAAGACTGAAATGCTTTACTTAACAGATGTGAATGAATCAAATGCTTAACTTTCAAATTTATTCCCGGGTATCATTGCTTGGCCTGTAGTTCATACCCCATGTTGTCTAGTCCGACTCACTGTCACTCCCTGAGCTACTCGTCTCATCGTCGTCATCATCGTCGTCATCATCGTCGTCCTCTCCCAAACTCTGCTCTGCAATCACGTCTCCCGCTTCCAGTGCAGCCCCTTTAGAGCCAGAATCATTCTCCACGTCTGAATGCCCACCCTCATCGTCGCTCTTGACTTCACCCTCCTCCACGTCCCGTTCGCCATTCCTCCTCCTCTTTTTCGGCTTCCCGGGGCCCTTCTTCCCTGGCGGGTTCTTCCTCTTGTTGCTTCCGTGAGCAGTAGGTGCTGCCACGTCCTTTTCTCCGAGGAGAAAACCCGGGGGCAGTGGCTGGTCTCGTTCAAGCACCCAGATGGTGGGGAATTCGAGCACTCGTGTGTTGCGAAGCGTATCCCGGAGGCAGTCCTCTGGGTCGAGTTTCGCTAGAACCGTAGGCTGATCTGACCGCTTACGCGCTTTCGCGAGGAAGTACTGGAAGCGCCGCTTCTGGGCTTCCCGCCTCTCCGATGGCCAGAGGCCCGGGTCGGTATCGTGGTGCGCCGACCAGGCGCCGGTGAAGGGATCTTGCAGCGGAAAAGAACCTGATGACGCCCAGGTCACGTCTGAGGAATCCTGCACTTGCCCATCCAGGCCTGTCCGTGGCAGCTTCTTCACCTGCCATCCCTTCGCGCGTTGATCCTCCTCGAGCGCCGTGTGATACGCCTGGTAGAGCGGCACATCGTCCATGACCTTGGACAGTGTGCGCGCCTTCTTTTGTTCCTCGCCCTGGAGCGCGAACCATTCCACCTGCCAATTGATCCGCCCCGTCCGCCTATTGAGCGTTGTATGGTTCTCCTTCTGCCTAGCCATCCCCATCGGTGCACACATGATGGTGATGTTTAGCTTCTTCAACTTCTGTGCGAGAAACCGTTCATAGGCCCGCCCCTTTGCCTCGCGCAGAACTCGTGTCACGAGCACTTTGCGCTTGCGCCCATTTCGCCCCGGCTTCCACCTGACCTCCTGCACTGTCAGCGGTCGCAGTTCCTCCTCCTGCACAAGAGCACGCTCTCGAACAAGAATCTTCTCGGCGCGTTCGACGGAGAGCTCAATGCCGTGTAGGAAGTTGTAATCGTGATCGACACCGGCGGGCGTGCGGAGCTTTGACGGGACGACGTAGGCTGTTGCGTCGCGCTCTCCTGTGCATTCGGACCAGGCCTTGTGTTTCTTGATGCAGGCCAGAGAGCACGTCCGGGTCTCGCAGCGGGGGCATTTGTACTTTGGAGTCAAGATATGGCAGATGCCACATAATGTTGATAACAAAGGGTCGGCCATGGCGGGACGCGGAACGAGACAGGGAGTTTGAGGATAAAAATCGTGGATGAAGGATGATGGATGCACCACTCTATTTACTTGGGAAAGCAGCTGAGCAGTCCGTCTAACTTTTTTATGGGGCACGACCGCTTATCTTATCAAAAAGTTACATCCATCATAAAAATTAAGAATTATAGAGTTCAGACACTGCGAGTCACGCAAATCACAACGGTGGGATTCCAATATCAGCTTCAGAAAAGGTTTGTCCATTGTCAGGCTGCTCTTCAATCCAGGCAAAGGAGCGACGTGAATCAGAATGGCACCGCTACTCTCAAGTTAATACTCTAACACAATGGGGGAAAAGCCGCCAGGCTTGACACAAAGGGATACGAGCGAGCCTGCCCACCAACTAAGACTTCAACAATGGAACAAATAATAACAAGATACAAGGAGACATAACGCCGTAGTCCGCAGATTTTAATCCAAGCCAACCGCCAAAGACAAGAGCAAAAAAAGTAAGAGAACAAGTAAGTGGTGGTGAGATGAAGCGCAGGGGTGGTGGGAATAAGAGGGAGGCAGATGGACTGTTTCAACAGTCATCATGTGCGAAGGAAGAGAGGGTTGTTGGAGAAAGCTTCATGTCGCGTCACTGAAATGGTGTGCAATTGACCATCAGACGCTGTCTCAGACCCCTAGCGAGTGCCACCAAGAGCGCTGATCCGAGCACCCGACGGCCGGTGCATTAGGGACTGGGGGTGCTTGGAGACGACTCCCGTCTCATGGGCGACGCCGCCGTTGTCGCTTCGGCTCTCTTCGAAGTCCTCCTCGTCATCCTCGACAATCTTGGTGGGGATCTCGTCCCGAACGCTATACTGTTGGGACGCTCGCTCCGGAGTCGTAATCGTAGAGGCAAAGGACATTGCTGTGCTGCTCCGGTTGGGAATGAGATCCGGGGTGGGAGGGATACTGGACGCCCTCCCGGAACCCGGCTGGAGGAGGCTGTCATCCCCTGTTTCGGACGTGGCGGCGGAGTGGCCGTCATCGCTCTGGGCGGTAGAGAGGCTAGAATTCCTTCTACTACTACTCCCCCCCAACTCCGCGTCTTGTGCTAACTGGAGACCCTCAACAGCAGCCTGGCACTGCTCGGCGATGTTTCGCACAATGTGCGCGATGGCGTCGGTTTTATCCTTGAGGTGACGGTCGGCCACGTCAATGAAGCTCGAGGAGGAGTACCGCTTGCTTCGGGAGTTGGGACTGACCGATAGACGACCATCGCGCTCACCCTCCTCACGGTTATCCTCCTCTGCCTCGTCATAGCCCTCCTCAATCTCCTGGGCCAGGTCGTCGGGCTTGGTGAGAGACTGGATTAGGTGCTCCATGTGGTGGCTCTGGCCACCAATAAGGCTGCGAAGGTGCAGGACAACGCGGCGCGCCTCATCGCGCTGTCGCAGAATGGTGACGTTGGTATGCTGGAGCTGAGAGAGCTCCTTCTTGTTCCTCTTGCGCTCACGTTCAAGCTCCTCGGCAATCTCCTGTTGCAGGACCAGAGCCTCGAGAGCATCGTCACGCTGCTTCTCGGTACCAGTAAGGCGAACTGAAAGGCGAGCATTGTCGTCCTTCTGCTGGTCGATGAGACCCGCAAGCCGGCGGTTCTCCCTCTTGTGGTTCTCGATCTTCACCTTCAGATCCTGCGTCTCCTTTGTAAGCTGCTCAGCAAACGCCTGGAACTTGAGGAACTGCTGCTTCCAGCTCTCGAGCTCCTCCACGAGGTAGTTGTTGCGCTTGGTGACCTTGTTGAGCTCCGTGTCCATGCGACCCTTGAGATTGATAAAGTCCTGCCAGGCCTCCAGAGCATCCCGTGAGTACTGGTTCCTCTCGCGGACAATCTCGTTCAGGTGGCGCATCGAGACCTTGGTCATGAGGGGCTTCTTGACGGAACCGCCAAAGACAGCCTTGAGGCCGGTGTTGCGGCCAAGCTTCTCGCAGACATGGTCCATGACAGCCATGACAGAATCCTGGTTCCACCATTCCGGGTCCTGGATGGACTCGACCTCGCCTCGCATGACGATGATTTGGCCCGCGGGCACGAGCTTGCCGCCGCCGTATGCAGATCGAAGGTGCTGAGGAACACCTGAAGGAGTGACGTCACCGTTGAGAGCCTGGGTCAACCGAGTCACGAACTTGTTTCGCTGACCAGGGGTTAGCGCGGTGGGGGGGCTGGAAGTGAGAACAAAGTTCCGATCCAGGTCCACAACCAGTGCATCCGTGGGAGCTGTAAAGAGAGAGCGGCACTCGACGGTGATGCCCAGAATGTAGGGGCCGGGCTCCTGGACGAGCTCTTTGGCGTGGCGGGCGTGGACAACAGGTACGTAGAGGCCGCTCCACTCGTAGACTCGGACACAATACCGGACAGTCTCGGCCGCCATGGTGAGCATGGCAGGGTAGTGACTGACAAAGATGATCCTGCGGGTTGGCGAGATAGCAGCCTCGATAACGCCAACAATGTTGGGAATCGAAAGACAGTTGAAAAGCGGCCACATGGCAAAGTTCTGGAAGCCGGTTGGCGAGGATGGGAATTGGTAGCAGAGGGCATAATCCTTCATGTCGATACGGACAAGATCGTTCAGGCGAGGAGCAGGGAAGCTGAGGATGCGAGAGACCTCCTCGGCGTGAAACAAGTTGGTGGCCTTGTTCCAGTGAATCCACATTCCTCGGAGATAGTCACCGAGGAGGTTGTAAAGAGGATACCGCGAGAGGAAAGACAAGCAGTAAGGAATCCAATACGTCTCGTCGGGGTTGTCGTAATAGTCACTCTCGGTCCGTTTGCGAAGATCGCGGATCGTCTCCGCTCTCTTCTCGTCGGCTCGCGACCACACACGGAGGCAGATGCCGTAGAGAGTATGAGAGGAATCCTGCTGGAGAACGAAGGCGTGGTGTACGCAGTGAGGCTGGCTCCGGCCAGTGCAGATCTCGACATCGTGAGGGAAGCAGGCCTATGGCGCGCAACATGGCCAGTCAGCTAAAGTGTCATCTGAATCGAGCTGGGTAAATACTGACCCTCATGGCGGAGTGAAGAGCACGAGCAATCTCGTTGTCCTGCTCGAGGCGCGGGCTGCTACCCAAGATCTCTGGAAGCCAGAATTGACCCACGGCACCCTTCATGTGGCCGATCTTGCCCTGGGCCGGGGCTGGAGCCTTGACCCATTGCGAGGGTTCCCGGCCGACACCACACACCATGTAGGCATGAGTGAGGGTCTTGGGGGTCCGCTGCTGGGGCTTCATGTTCAGAGTAGAAGGAATAGGCTGAGTGATGCGCGAGTGCAGCGAAGATGTCCGGCTGGGGATCAGGAGGTTCTGGTCAGCGCCCTGGTCGCGGGTGCTGGGCCTGCCATCGCGGTCGCTTGTCCGAGGGCGTGTGAAGGAGGGATGCGTGCTCAGGGAGGGAGGCATGGTTGCGGTTGAGAGGATCGAGTCCTCGTCGTTGTCGTCGTTTCGAGGGGGAAATCGAAGCCGTTATCGACGGACAGGAACTACTCGCTTTCGGGCAGTTCTATATCGTAGCGAGTTGACGGCTGTGTGTAGCTGTCTTTGTTAGTCCTCCGTTTGCGGTTCCCCTGCGTAGGACCAATGTTATTGCTCGAGGTCTCGCGCACCCCTTCAGGTGGTGATTCAGGACTCGACTCGATCGGCCTTGAAAGAGGAAACAAGAAAAGAAAGGCAAAGAAAGAGCGGAAGTGAATAATGAGGGGAAGAAGAAGAGATGAAGGGAGAAGAGTGAAGGGGTGTTGGTAAGTCTGAGGTTTGGGGGGGGAGTGGAGCAGTTGAGTAGGTGAAAGAGCCAAGGAGCGAGACAAGATGCGACGCCAGCTAGGAAGGAATGGAGAAGACGCTGGGCTAGCAAGTACGTACTCTTTCAGTTGAGAAGACGCAGCTCCGGGAGAGAGCAGAAAAGAAAGACCCTGAAGCAACAGACAGACGCCCCAGACGAGAGTGATGGACAGGTTCGGCGGGCGAAAAGGTGAGACGGACGGCGGGATAAGCAAAAAAAGGAAGGATGGGGCCAGGGGCCCTGCTCCCTGCTGCCACCGGGTTCGAGCTAGGATCCTCGTCTCCTCACTGGGCCGGCTTGCTAGGTCACGGCCGGGGAATTATTAGGGGGTTTTGGGGGGTCACAGAAAGAGAGTGAGTAGTGATGGATGGGGATGGGG
>JABFEP010000127.1:0-14031 GCA_013618265.1 Fusarium albidum
GTGGTGGTGGTGGTGGTGCTGCTGCTGCTGGGCAGCGGGACGATCTCCTGGCGGCTCCGGACGATGATGTCGTTGCCCTTGAGCTCGTCCCACTTAAAGGTGTGGCGGAGCTGGCCAGGCTGGTCCGTCACGCTGGTGAACAGCCGGACGTCGCTGTTGCCACCGTTGTTTCCGCCGTTGTTGGTGTTGCCGGCGGTGTCCGACGCCTGCACATCCCCGAGGGGAATGCCCTTGAACAGGCGCTGGACGCCCGCCGGTCGGCTGTACCAGGTGGGATGCTGGATCAGGATTCTGTTGCGCGATCCTAAAAAGACGAGGTATGTTAGAAGGAGAAAAGGAAAAGAGAGGGAAGTTGCCGAGGGCGGATTAAGGGGACAAGAAAGGAAGGGGAGAGTGGAAGGGGAAGAGTAGGGAAAGAGATGACTGAAGAAAGAGAGAGAGATGTATATATACTTACGATTCATCTGCTTGCGTCGCAGTTCGGCCAACTTTCTGGGAAAGTTGGCCACAGGAACGTCGCCGTCGTAGGCGACGGTGGTTCGCTTCATCTGGTTCTTGAAGGAATCCATCTCGTCCGAGTATCTGTTGACGGGTCGGGTCGAGACGAGAAGAGAAGAGACGAGATGAAGAATTGACAAGAGGGTCGAGATGAATCAAGACCCGGGATGACGAGAGCAAGAGACGATCCGAAGAGTGGATGAAGAGGAGAAGACGAGAGCAGATGAAGAGTTGATGTGAAGTTCGACGTGAAGTTCGACATGAAGTTCGATATGAAGTTTGATATGAAGTTCAGTGTGAAGTTCGATGCTGAAGGAAAATCCTGGACTGGAGAAGAGAGAGGAGAGACCTTGATTTATACCCCAGGGGAGGACAAACAAGCTCTACGAAATCACTCTGCGAATTCACTCTGCGAAATCACCATTATCAATTGTTGACAATAGGTTCAATAGAACAATAGGGTTGCAGGCTGCATTAGGTTCGCACTGGCAAACCCGCATGTTTCTTCAATCCGTTTGCTATTCTACACCGGCTGCACGACAGCTGCCGTCAATATCCACTAACGAGATGCCCCCCTCCCCCCCGTCACTCAGGGCCCTCACTCACTCAGCAACTGCCCCGTCACTGGCAGGGCTACAGGCCTCGCAGCTTTGCAAACCAAAAGTCTCTGCGCGTTTCAGAAACTCGCTCCATGTAGAATTTGGCCGAAAGGCTCCGGTCACTTCCAGAGGCGACGTCTGCTTCGTATTGTTCAAATAGACGTGCTGTTGCTCGGTCCAGCTCATTTAGAGTTCCAGGATCCGTGACAAGGACCATGGGTGCAGTTACCGATATCAGTGACCGAGGGGTTTGCAATTGCATTAGGGGAGTCTTGGTGGGAAAATTTCCCAAAGCAGTTGACCCCATCACCATGGTGGTTTGACACTCAACGTCCCTCGAGGCGGTAGGAGGGGCATGCACCGTAAAAGTCTCGCTCAAGGGGTTTCCCGAAGTAGTTGATCCCGTGTCCATCTCAGTTTGACACTCGGCATCCCTCGACGCGACGCGGCACCCAGCAGTATCAGGATTCGTGTTTTTGACGTTTGCAATGTCGCCTCCTAGATTAGAGTATGTATTGCTAAGGCTGCTTGATCTTTTGGAATTAGATGTACATCGCGATTTGCCCTTTTCAATTGCGGGACCTTGGAGTGAGGTAGGTTTCTTTGGGCGAGGTTCAAAGGGGAGTTTTCGTGGCCGCGGCATCAGATCGCGAAAGTCCTTGGCCCCCACCTGCAATGTTTTCTGTACGTGACTAAATTCCCTAGCAGATTCGCCACCAGATCCGAAAAATGACACATCGTTCGGTGTGCTGGTCTCGGTCCTTCTGTGACCACGCGCGTGGATTCTATCGACTCCATCGAGTGGGGGTGCAGTGGCAGGATCAGGAGCGACAGCCGGCAAGTATTCGTCATTCGTGTGACAGTGAATCCGGGTTGGATGCAATTGCGAGCCCGCAGTGGAGTGTAAAGACTGACTTCGAGGTTGCTCGGGGTTGAATGAATACTTGAGAGGGGAACCGACGCGAGGGATGTGCATACTTGGGCTTCCTCGACCCAGAGCATTATTATGGGGATTGAACTGTGGTACGGGCGTGGGTGAAGGTCCAGAAGGAGAAGAATAACCAGGAAGGGAGAATGCTCTTTGTGGGTACGAGATCTGGGGAGATGGCATTGGCTGGATGGATGGAACAGTGGGAGCGTATTGAAGAGGGGCGTTCAACATTGCAGTAAATGACGAATGAGATTGTGTTCCGAAATCCTGTACATTGTTCGGGGAGGGAAGCGGCGGAGTAATATTCGACACTCGCGGCCCAAAGCTCGAGGAGGCCTCAAAGGCAGACGCTTGCTGGGTTGACGGCGGAGCTGTTAGGAGAGAGGTCGGTATGGAGTCCTTGACATGGAGACCGGATTGCTGGAGCAAACAGACGGCAAGGGTAAAATCCCTCTGTTCTTCGAACTGCACACCAATCGTTTTGGATTTTCCGGGAATATTGATGCACAGCTGATGAAGCTGCTTGTCGATGCTCGCGATTTCGTCGGGGGCTTGGGAGCTCCTCGCCAGGTCGCCTATTCGAATCGAGATCTGGCTCGTCAGCGCGTCGAACAGCAAGCTCATCGTCTCGGTGCGCGTACCACCTGCTGTGTTCCATGGTGAATTAGAACAATCAGAGTTCCCGTCTCTGCGTCGAGACGCCTCTCCCCTTCCACTGTCAGGGTAAAGATGCTTTGCGGTCGGCATGAGTCGTAGGCTCGAGCCCAAACTCCATCACGGATTTCCAATCGCTTGAGTGGGCAACAGGAGACTGGAGTAGGAGGCCCAGGCATGATGGAAAGAGAGATGTAAAATACAAGAAAGGCAGGAGTTCAAAGAACAAGGACGAATAGTATTTGGGATGAGATATTGTTTGTAGTTGTAGCAGTTAACAGTGGCATTCAGGAGATGGAGGAGCCGAGTTCAAGGCCGGAAATTCCCACAGGTATCTCCAGCCCCGAATGAGCCCCGCGAAATGCCCTGAGGAATCAATGATGGGTTCTTCCTTCCTTTCCCTCCTTCCCTTCCCAACTTTGGTCAGGTACGGTCGTCGTCCCTGGAGTTGAGGTTGAAAAGGAAGCAAGCCGATTGGCTGGTGCGTGAATCATCACGTGCCGATAAGCCACAACCCTCGAATTGCGTCCATGGCTGCGTAATTTGAACGCGTCGCTTGTATTCATCATCAACGCACCACTCTCACTTTCCTTATCTTTTACAAACGAAATGAGCTTTGTTTGATCCTGTTTCTTTCCGCTCACCCGAGCCGGCACATCGGTTCTACGCGAAAGGGCGCCTGACCGGGCTATGGATGCTGGCTCTTAAGCTTCAGAATTCAGTTTTGCTTCTGTAACTAACCCTGACACGTCATAGACACGGAGGATGGCTTAGCTCCGGCATGGCCGCCATCGCTGTTGCGACGAGAAAGAGTTTCGTCAGTAGATATATGAGAGCGAGCAACCAGTGGCCCGTGTCTCGTTTAGGTTTATACGCAAGCTAGCCTATAGCTATAGGTATGCCACATAGTTTCGAGTCCCCTATGTTACCTTGCTGGTGCATTATAAATCACAGACGCTTACAGATCAATGCGACTCTTCCACCATCTCGGACTTTTGAAAAAGTCCAAACACCGCTATGGCCGGAGATGGTCAAACCGTGATTAGCAATTCATGGCATCAACACAACCTCTATTCATGGGATACATGAAAGGGTATTCTCAAATTTCTCAAGTAAAATGGAGTTCGGCTATATAAAGACCCAGTTCACTCTTTGTCGTAGCCAGACTGCAATCGGCTTCAGCTCACTCGGCTCCATTAGTCAATCTACCGACCTACATCACTTCGATACTTCACTCTTCAATCTCAACCGTCGCAATGACTTTGAAGCTCTACGGACATCCCCATTCCATCTGCACGCGCCGTGTCCGCACGGTTCTTGAAGAGAAGGAGCTAGAGTATGAGTTCATCACCGTGGATTTCCTGAAAGGCGAACACTTGTCGGGACCATACGGCGTCGACTTTCACCCGTTCAACAAGATCCCTGTCCTGGTCGACACCGAGGCAGACGTCAAAGTATTCGGTAGCCAAAAGAAGAAGCACATCACCGAGGTCCCCCAAAAGATACTAACAGCCCATCGCAGAGAGCAGGGCCATTGCCAACTACATCGCAGCCAAATATTGCGCTTCCGGGCCCGAGCTGTCTCCTCCCGACAATGCTTTGAAAAAATATGCATCTTTTCAGCAGGTACGAGTTCTTTCCCACCCGACAGCGGCGAGTTTCCGAATATAGACTGACGTGTGTCAAAAGGCTCTGTCCATCGAACTGTCCTACTTCGACCCCAACGTCGGCGCCATCGCCAGCGAGGCAATTTTCAAACCTGCGACCGGCCAGGGCCCAGGTGAAGAAGCAGTGATCAAGGCCAAGCTCGCCGCCCTTGACACGGCTCTGCAGGGCTATGAGCGTGTCCTTTCCAAGACCAGGTATCTTGCAGGAGACGAAATCACTCTGGGGGATCTCTTTCACCTCCCTTATGGGGTCATGGTGGAACAGCTTGGGTTCGGCGAGCTCGTGGCCAAGTACCCTGCGGTTGAAAAATGGTGGAATGGCTTGAAAGAGAGGCAAGCCTGGAAGAAGGTGAATGGAAGTGAGTGAGAGTCTCTAAGTCGACTATGTTAATGGTATCCTCTTGTGTTCGAGAAGAAAATATCATGAGTTCGCTAGTGTCTTAGTGTAAGGGCGGCGACTTGTTATCTAAACTCTATTCAGTCTTTGATAGTCTCAGCCATCGAGAGGTCGGAGGTTAATTGAATGTTGATCTTTAACTAGAATGTGGCAGAGCTATTGTAATATCCAGATTTCTAAAGAGAATATTAAAGGGACATCAACCTCACTATACGTTTAATAAAATCCTACCTTTTTAACAATTAACCTACTCTCTATAGTTCCAGGAGATTTCTATAGAAAACTATATTAACTATACACACACCAGTCACACTGGGGATGCCTATAGAGGTAACCACCTACCTAGGCACCTACCTAGGCACCTGCGCTCCTCAGGCATCAACCACCAGCTCCGGCAGCACGGGCCACCCTGGAGGAGCCAAACCGCCCCGAGGATTTTCAACGCGCGCCGCGCCAACCAAGACGTCCTCCGACCCATGCGATTCGACAGTCACCGTGGACTCGGTTGACTACCAACCAAAGCGACAGTGCCTGTGAATGTCACACACCCAGAATACGAATTGCCTTGTTCATTTCCCGCCTACTCTGATGGGCGCAGCTGTCCATATTCGTGCCCTACCATCAACCCGCCAACGCCATCGACTGTAGCCTCGACTCAACGCGGCCGACCGATCCCCTCAACCATCATCAATCAGCCCTGGCCATCATACTGCGCCAGCAGCCTCACGACGCCCATTGAGCCAAACAACAAAAACTGTCCGATTTTCGACGTGCCCTGGGAATAAGTGTGGTATTATAGGACTTTTCCCCTCCCAGATCGCCGTCAAGATGGCCCCCGTTCGCAACGACGTCCCGGCGCATGTCATCGACCGTACCCCCGAGTATGAAGACTTCATGACGCGACTCCGAGAATACCATACCAAGCGAGGGACGACGCTCGATGCAGAGCCCAAGGTCGGCGCGACCCATCTGGACCTGTTCAAGGTCTTCACCCACATCGTCGCGAACGGCGGTTACGACAAGGTCTCGGAGGAAAAGCTGGCCTGGCGTCGCATGGCGGCCGAGCTCGGTATCTTCTCTAACAACGAGGCCTCGACCGCCTTCTCCCTGAAGGAGAAGTTCTACAAGAACCTCGCAGCGTTCGAGATCAGCACTGTCCACGGCAAGGACCCGCCGCCGAAGGACATCCTCGAGGACGTGACGGCCAAGGGTGCCGGCCTGTTGACGCGCACCCGCGAGAACTTCCGGGGCAAGCGCGAGAGCAATATCGGTGCTACAGACTCGGCAGCGTCGGGGGACGATGGGACACCAGCTCGCGAACGACCTGTTCCGGATGCTGCTGCGAGTGCGCGCGCGTCGAGAGGTCTGCGCGAGGCGCCTCCCCAACGTGTCATTTTCCAGCCGGATACTGGCCCTTCTCGTACTACCAGGCACACATCAGCGGCGCACCATGCGAGCCACACCAACTCGCCGGCCGCAAACACGCCTCAGACTCCCTCACATCACCAAAGCATGCCTTCGGCGCCACAGCAGCAGCAACAGCAACAGCAACAACCACCACCACTACAGCAGCAGCAGCAGCAGCAGCAGCAACAGCAACACCACCCGCACCAGAATTATCAAGGGAACCGAGGCCCAGCAATCCTTCACAATCCTCCCAACCCCGAAAACACCTCCAACCTAGTCACCGCTTACCAGCCGCGGTTCCTCAAACCTCTACAGCTCCGGGCTGTGGCAACGCCGAGCAATGCCCCCAATGAGTTTCAGAAAGCGCGGCAGCTTCACCCTATTAACCGAGCACCAATGCAACCTGGCTGTAAGTGATCCGAGCCTGTATGTACGATGGGGGCGTGGCCTAACAGTAGCAGCTGGCTTCGACGGCCCAAACATCTACATGCGCTGCTTAAACGCGCTGCGATCCAGCATACCCGCCGAGCAAGCCTTTGCCCTCAACCACCTTGTTAAGATCTCGTTTGAGCGTGGTGATAAGTACAAGTTCGACTCGTTCCCTGGCCTTGCCGAAGGGTTGGTTGAGAAGGCGCTTGAGATTGGACAAATCTTCTATCATGTCAAGTGGACCGTGTCCTGGGACTACGCCGCCGACTCTGGCGTCATTGGCCTGCTTGATGGCAACTATGGCACGCAAGACATCCTCGAGCGGATCCAAAGCCTCATCGAAAAAGACCGGCCCGACGTTCTGCAGACCGAGGCCTATGCTGATGAGCTGGTCTTGATCACCGAAGCCGTCTTGACGATACGGAACATGGTCACTCTCCCAGAAAACGCACACAACATGTCCGACTTCTGTCCTATCAAAGACCTCATCTGCATCATCCTTCATCTACCGCACAAGGACACTCTCGTGGAGCTGAAGCATCTCACGCTCGACATTGCGGAGCAGTTGACTCCGTTCATGACTCTGGACTCGGATGATCCCCTGTACAAGACATTGCTCGGACAGATGATGTCTGAGGATCGCGGTACAATTCTGACGTCGCTTCGAGCTCTCGGTCGGATCTCGATGAATCTTGAAGCCACGAACAAGCTCAGCGATGTCCCGGGGCCTGTGCTGGAGCGGATTGCAAGCTGGTTGCTTCTCAACGACGATGAACTTATTGATGCCTGCCTTGACTTGCTCTATCAGTATACTGCGGTTGTGTCCAACGTGGACAATCTGATGCGGTCGCTGACGCCCGGGAACCTCGTCGACCACCTTGCTCGTCTACTCTCTCATGGCGCGCGCAAAATCCAGCACGAGTTTGTCCTGGCGCCGGAGCAGAGAATTCCAGCCCACAACCATATCGCCCCCATGCCCGAGGATCTTCTTCAGGAGATGCTCAAGCTCGAGGAACCCGACCGCGTGCACCGCTGGGTTCGCTGCTTCTTTGAAGAGGACAGCAACTCGTTCGTGACCCAGCTCGCCGCCTGGCAGGCATATCAGAACGCCTTTGTCGGCCCTCTCAAAGCCATCGGGCAGCCGCTAATCACACCCGCCGACTTCATCAGGAATAGCACGTCCGTGTATAAGGACTCGAACGCTCAGGTACTTAGGGAGCCGGGTGATCCGCAGCAAAAGTTCATCATCCATGGGATTCGAGCACGGCCACGACCTCTTAGCACTGATGGCAAGGAGTACGGGCGATGCCTCTGGGCCTCCAACCCTGACAAGAAGATTGAAAAATGCGGGCACTTCTACCTCCGCCCCGAGCAGATGTGGAATCACGTCCTCACGTCGCATCTGGGCGAGACGCGCAACGCCGAAGGGCAGTTTGACAATGTCGAGAAGGAGTACACATGCACCTGGGGGGAGTGCTCTCGCTTTGCGACGGGTACGAAGATGCACCTCCAAGACTTTGCAAGGCACATCAACACGCACATCTCGATCATGCTACCCAGCGAAGGGCAGTCTCGACAGCCGGAGCGCTCCTGGATCATCCCGGCCAAGACCATGGCCGTGACCTTTGAGGAGACCATGACGGTTCGGGACGAGCGGAATCCGAATCTGCCGCCCCAGGCGGCTGGCATCCCCCTCAGCGCCGCGCTGGTGCTGCGCAACATTGCTCGCAACGTGGTCAAGACGGAAGCCGAGGAGGAGCTGCTCAAGAAGCAGGCTAAGACCGGCGAGACCGGAGGATGGAATGAGACCCTCTTCGGCCCCATCCTGCCGCGACTGTTTGAAATTCTTGCGGAGAACAGGGCTCTGGTATGTCACTTGACCTCGCTCCACCACTTCCCCAAACCCCCCTTTCCCCGCTCGTGTGGGCAAACGCGTCCGTGCTAACCTCCATCTCGCAGAGTCCTTACATTGCATCATTGCTTGATCTGATCCGTATCGACAGCGACACCCAAGGCCGTTGACGGAGCTGTGGGGCCGCGATTCGCTGGTAACGAGCTGGGGAACCCCGGACGGCAAGGCGTCTTGGAGATCTCGGAGGTCGACCGACGACCAACAACCGACATGCCGACGCAGCGTCGTGAGATGCTGGTGGTGTTGAACCCCAGACAACGCAGCCTCCTCCCCCTCTTTACCCCGCGATGGGATCTCGCAGACCAGTTGGACAGCGCTCACAATCCGGGGCAAGGGAAACATGGCGGAGATCACGCTCAATGCAAGAAGCAATGGGGTGCAGCACGAGATGAGATGAGGCGTTTTGTGGCGGAACGTCTCGACGCCTGGCAGGCAGGCATGACGAATGGTGCGTGGGAAGAGGGACTTATTTGCTGCGATTTAATTCCGCAAAGAGCTGTTTCGCGCGGGCGGAAACAGAAGAATTGGCCACGAGGGAGGGATCATCGTGGCTTTGCGTGTTTTTGATGGCTTTGTCTGACTTTGGCCTGTGTGTAAAGAATACCCTGCCCTGGGCGTTTGGGGGGCTGGCTGGCGGTGTTAGTTAGATGAGACGAGGCGAGGCGAGACGAGGCGAAGAGGGCAGCAAGCCCAGACGATGAAGCTTGAGAGAGAGGCTGAGTAGATTCAGCAACTTGGGCACTTGCAACGCGACTGACGCACCAAGTGGGAAGCCCATCTAATCTAGATAAACTTGAACGGCAGATCAATATCGTATGTGATCTTGCCTCGGCGAATGGACGCGTTGCCAATGGTGTTTCCAAGCAAGCACGGGGTTGATGGAGGTGCAAGTCCGTAAAGCTGGGACGGATCGTTGGGTGTCTGATAACGTGATGGAGCAGCCAAGAAGAGATCTGGCATATTACGGATCCGGATACAACATGGACAGATAGATACGATACTGGCAGATAACTTGATCCGCGCAGGGCGTTTGAGGGGAGAGAGAGAGATAGATTCACCGGCCCGGAGGAGGTCAGGATGCTTGGCGCGGCTTCGGACGCTGCTGCACGGCGCCGGGCCGGTCCCTGGGTGGCAGCTGCTTGGCCCCCCCTCCCCCCTCAGTTGTCGGCGCGCTCGTCCGGACGGGGACCACCGTCATGCGCAACGGACGCGGACGCGGGCTACACTGCGGATTTCGCAGATTCGCGATGCAAACTGGGGGTTGGTGGTGGCTTTGGTCAACACAGGCGGCTCATTCTCGTGGCAGTAGGGAAACTCGGGCGAAGTCGAGGAGCCGGGATCCACCCGTACCCCGGACTCTGCAGTCCATCTGCAAGTCTGGTAGGCTCCCGGGGCCCGTGCGTACAACGTACACTACCCCTGGGCTGGGCTCACATCCGCTATCGTGTTGGAGTCCCTGCTCTCCCCACGCGCATCACAGGTTGTGCCATGCCGCGCCTGGACCAACGATGGGACGGCGGCTTCTGCAGACGTTCTGGAACCCACTCAATGCATGTTGAGGGGGCATCCCCCCGCATCACCTCGATAGCTCCCATGGAGCGAAGCAGTGAAGCCTGCAACAATGGCCAGGCCAACAACACGCACCAGATTTCACCGTGGCGTGAGGCCAGCCGTTCCGACTTGGTGTGATCTCCATGTCTGCCACACTATTATCAGACCGCCTGCCTATGGTTGCGTTGCTGTGGTTGTGGTTGGGTTGGGTTGGGCTATGCAGAGGAGAGATGCATCGTAGATCTATCTCATGCTGCCAACCTTTTCGGCCAACAGCCGCTGTCGGTGTTGCAATCCCAGCAGCCATATTGGCCTTGAGGAAAAATTGCAAGATATCCTGAGAACGCCTGAGCATGCTGAAGCAACCCCGGTAGGTAGGTGGGCTCGACGGAGACTGATCAGGAGTAGGATTTCCAAGAGCCCCTTGTGGGGGCAACCCAAGGAGTTCAAAGTCCGCTCTGCAGCTTCTGCCCCACGCAGGAATTGTGCTGCCTGGGCTAGCAAAGCTGAATTCTGACGACGGTGGGCACTTGAGTTGGAAAGCTCGCTCCTGGATCCTGATCCTGTTTGATAGATTTGCTGGCAATGAGCTTCAGGCATGGACTTTGCCCGAAACTGCAATGTGTGAAATGCGTACATGGGCTACCAGGGATGATGGTCTTGTTTAGGCAGTGCGGGCGTGCAGTTGGTGATGCGCAAAACGCGTCGCGGCGCTCAAGCAAGAAGCAAGCAAGCAGGGAATAACTATCGTCTGATGGCCGAGGCCCGCCAAGACTGCCAGATTGATGATGCGGCAACCCATCGATGCAGGTGAATTGCTAATTATCGTTAGCACGGATAGCGAGGCGTGGCTGCTAGACACGTTGAGAGGCACACCGTAGTTGGAGAACAACATGCCGTCATGAGTAACGGTTGCCACCCTGCCTTTAATATGCCGACGTCAATTGGTAACACATTCTTTTTCGTCATTCGGCTCAGCCGCTCTTGTGCCTGTAGCACAACCGGTTGTGACCCCCCCACCGAGACTCGAGTTACCTACCTTTTCGGTCACCGTTTCCGTTTCCTATCACTTCCTTCGACGAGGACACCTGGACACGCAACCTGCTCTCAGGGTGGGGTGAACTGGCTTTAATTGAGTGAACCATCTCAGGCTGGCGTTAAGGTTGCCTTGGCAATCTCCTGGTTGTCTTGGAATGCCAGCTCGTCAGCAGTTGTGTAGCTCCAAGTAATATTATTGCGCCGCACACCGTGGTGAGGCGGCAGGCCCAGAATGAACACCATGGCCTGAAATCAGGCATACGAAAACTCCGAGACAGGGCCATATTGCAAGGACAATATCCTCCGTGACATCTCGCCTGTCGGTCATCTCCATGTCTGTAGCTGCGCAGCTGCGATCAACCCTCTTGGGTGGGGTCTCCCGACTCGAGACATGCAGTGCAGTTTGCTGCAGAACTACAACCAGCAATTGGCTGGCAACAAGGTCGAGATTTCAAGTGATGAGGAGGTAGCTAAACCCGGCAATGTTCCCCGAAGACAAGGCTGCATTTGAAGCCACGAATCATGCCTTGGTCGAGCAATTGGATGGGACAGGCTGTTCGATGAAGTGAAGCTAATGGTTGACCATGGCGCAGGCTGAGTAAGTGAGTCGAGGTTGGAGCATCTGAACGTTGACGCAAGGGAGCGGAATCTGTCTTGGTTCCCCCGTGTCGGCCGCTGCCGTTGTCGTTGGTGGATGAGACAAATGATGGCGGTCCGCGGGGAATAAGACAAAGCCACCATGTCCATGTCCACATGACGGACTCCTGAAATGAAAGTGCTGTCTTGGTGAGGAGGGCAGGTCGGGGTTGCAATACGTGCTCACACCCCACGCAGCTGACTCGAATGCCATCTGCTGGGGTTTTGGCCGTGTAACTGAGGACTTGAAACCCCAGTGTCAGGGACATGCCAAATTACATGTCTGTGCCTCATCTCGGATCTTCATGGTTTGCAAATAGTATTCGAACCGGCCCAAGGCCAAACTCTTGAAGTGGACTGGTGCAATCCAGCTCGATGGGCGGTGAAAAGCAAGGCGGAGGGACAGAATCCGTCTGCCTGAAAAGATGGGGGGAAAAGGGGGGAACACCACCAAAAACGTTGTCTCCATTGGCATCCTCCGGCTACTGCAAGCCGCCGCGGGTGTCACCATTGAGGAGGGGGAGGAAAGAGATTGTTGAGCGGGCAGGCAGACGCTGGACTGTCCTGCGATCGGCTGGCCTCAATGGGATCTGGCGAACCGTCTCGACTCTCTAGACGGTGTGCGGATAAGATTGCTGGTGTTGAGGCCCAGCGACAACGACGTGACGGGAGGCTCTCTGTGCTTGTTCTCTGCCCGCCGGGCAGCTGCATACCGAAACCAAGCGAAACACGGCACTCCAAAATTAGACGGGGAAAATCTCTGCCCGGACCGCTCGGGGACCAAGGGTTCCATTGCCATTTGCCACTCGCGGCGGAGAGCGGCCAGCGCTGATGAGCTCATCTCAAGGCCACCCAGATAGTGATTTTGGCAGGCCGGCAGGCCACGGCGCGTGGGCATGGGACCTTGGAAGCGAGTGGGCGTGCCGGTCGGCGCTGTGGATTCATTCCGTGGGTGGGGACATAGGGAGAC
This sequence comes from Fusarium albidum, assembly GCA_013618265.1. NCBI lineage: Eukaryota > Fungi > Ascomycota > Sordariomycetes > Hypocreales > Nectriaceae > Fusarium > Fusarium albidum. The sequence continues at coordinate 12,690 of JABFEP010000127.1, forward strand.
AGCTACCGAGAGAGCTACCCCTGTAGCCTCCCCTAAGATTTAGCGCGGCGTGGGCCTGTCATCCCCTGTGGATGCCCTGGCCTTAAGAGTCCAGCCCAGCCCGTGGAGCCCGCCCGGACCACCCCGCCTGCCCTTGGTCCACCAGGACCTGAAGACCCGCCATAGCTCTCCACAGGAATGGGGCGTCCCAATGGGATTGATCGTCCTTTGGTGCATCCATACTTGATGATGATGGTGGATGCGAGTTCCTGAGCACAAGGTGACTGTGGCACATGCTGTCGTCAGGGCCAAGGGGGCTCGTTGTCCACGAGGGCCAGCTGGGCCAGGTCCCGTGTTCTTGTGTAATATGGCGGTCATCTCATCGTGTCGGAGAGCACCAATGGCTGTCGGCTCAGCCGGATCCTCGTGTCCTTGACGAGGGGCAATGCAGGCTGTGTTTGTGTATCGTTCCAAGAAAGCCCAGGTTGTTGTTCCACATGAGGTGTTGAGATTGGATGCGAGATGGAGGAGGGAAGATGGAGGCTAAAGAGGCGAGGAGCCGCACAATTGGAAGGCACCGCATATGCACGTCCGAATATGGACATTGAGAAGGAGCAACCAACCCGGGTCGACATCTTCACCACACTTCAGGCCGTTCCATGCCAGAGGAGGAGGTCAGGCTAGTAGAGATGGTCGTCAACAAAGGGGAGCCGGGCCGGGCTTTGATAGATGGATGGACGCATTGCTCTTGGCGCCAATTGCCAACATGGATTGACAATGGATCCGTCTCTGGCTGCGTATTCTCGTGAAACGAAAAGAGGGCGCCATGTGGACGGGGAAGATGAATCTGGCGGTAGAGTTTGGCCTAGATGACGGGATCTAAACATAGCCCTGGAGGAGGCGAGAGGAAACAAGACCCGGAGGCTACCTTGGGGCTCTTTAGTCTCATTGCCAACTTCCCCAAACACAAACACCAATTTTCCAGATCATCACTCGCAAATTGAGCTAGAAAACCCTCCCTCATCCAACCTGACTTTACCACAAAACAGAGGCCCATCGCAGCTCTCGTCCTTATCACGGAACCCGCCATGACCATGCAGTCCCCCACCCCACACTGCTGCCCGCCTGTCTGTTTGCCCGTGCACACCCTTCACCCCCTCCCCCGGGGCTCGCCTGGTCTGACAATTCGAATCTCGTTGCTTCTTCCAACCCCTTGGCCTTGGACTGCCGCTGCCGCTGCCACTCCAGCTGCGCAATGGCCCTTGCACTCGCTCGATCTTGTGACCTGCAAAAAAGGAGGGAGTCCCCCGACTCCTGCGACATCGGCCCCCCGCGCGAGTGCGTGCTTCTCCTAGGGCCCGGG
>JABFEP010000131.1:0-20592 GCA_013618265.1 Fusarium albidum
CCTATATAGCTCAGTGACTCTAGCGTTTACATACATAGTTGGGTGGCAGAGGCAGTAAGGTTCAAAGGCCTGTGTCAGCCTGTTTCGGCAGCCTTCGGAGCCGACCGTAGCAGCCGTCTCTGACAGCCTCGTCGTCCCGCTCAGACCCTCGGGTCTGAGCGGCCTGCCCTCCTTCCAACAGACCCTTCCCCAGGATGTCCTACTGATGATCGTGGGATGTTTCCAAATTGATATCGCGGATGGAATCAATCAACGGCTGAGCAGCCGAAAATCCCTTCCTAAGACAAGCCCACCTGGTAAGAACCCCCCCGGATGTCGCTGCCGACGTACTAAACTCCCTCTCAGACACAAAAATCTTCACAGACCATGTGCGGCAACAATACGCCACGCTACGTAACCTCAGCCTGGTCTCGAAGCGCATCAACGCCATCGCCCAGCCGTTTCTCTACGAAACCCTCATCATCGACGAGGATGCCCTGCCGCCATCCCTCATCGAGACACTCTGTCGCGTGCAGCCGCTCCGGAGCTTGGTAAAGCACATACACGTGGAGGAGCTCTACCTCGGCGTCTCAGGATCCTTTCTGCAGAACTTGCTCTGCTTGGGCTTTCCAGGGGATGAAATGCCGCACCGGATCAAGGACGACATCAAGAACGGCCTCGTCAGTCGAGATGCAGACATTTACGAAGATTCTCTGATTGCGCTGTGGCTCGCCCTCACGCCAGATGTTCGGAGAATCAGCATCTCCGTGCCGCGAAAACCGTACCTCGTTCCGGAAATACTGGCCACTCAACCCTTTCAGTCTCTGCAAGAGGTGTGTCTGATTGCAGAAACCGCGTCCCATTTCTGCATCGGCGACTTCGAGGCCCTTTTCCAACATGCCTCTCTCGAATCACTGCGGGCGTGCTGTCTCTATTGGAAGGAAAAGGACTGCTGGGACTTTTATCTCCCGCGGCCGGTCTGCAACCTTCGACACCTTGCACTGTTCCAGTCCCATGTCAATGTCAAGTCCATCAAAAATGTCCTATCTTGCTGCACAGATCTGCGGACTCTTCATCTCGGCTTGGAGGTCGGTTTTATTCATCCAAGGTTCTCCTACAACGAGCTGGGGCATGTGCTTCGCAGTCACGGGGAAAGGCTTGAGAGTCTTGACCTCTCCGTCCGTGAAATATTTGAGTTCGGTATTGTTGGGGAAATTGGGTCGCTCGAGAGTCTGGAGCATCTCCGGCATGTGGCCGTGTCACCGAGTGTTGGATCTACAGAAGGAACGGAGTGACTATCAAGGATAATGATTCCCATAAAGAATCAACAAGTCCGCAGCGTCCAGTACTATTATCTTTTTAATAATACTTCTTATTTGAGGGTATATTACTTATATTTCGCTTTTAATTCTTTTATAATTGTATATTAAATTATAAGGTAGAATCTACCTTATAATTCTTTTAGGCTCTTATTAAGTCTTAAAATCTTATTGTGACGGTATGGTTTGGTTCCCAAGTGATAAACCTAGCGTGCTGGGTNNGTTGATAGCTGAGGTAGCTACTACATAAGAAAGTGCTAATGAGCGTGCCTATATACTGGCGTGTCCCTTGAGTCGAAGGGAGTCGAACCGACTCTGTTCGACTTGCATATTCAGGCTTTGGCTGATTGGCTAAGCCTAGTAGGTTCGATCCTGGATTCTGCCAAGGCTTACCGCCTGGCTATGTCATGGTCGTGACAAGCGGTAACTGAACGATAAATAGCTAGTAGTACTAGTAATCTAGTATGGTGCTTCATGTAACCTTAAGGGCAGGCTGCTTCCACTATTGCCCTTCACGAGGCAACTAGGCGCCCGAATGAGCAGCCGCACGAGAAAGCCTCTCGTCACGAACCGAGACGACATGCATAACGACGACGACCCTTCTTCAAGAGGCCAGTATATATACGTGCGAGGATTATGCCTCTTTAGCCACAATAGCAGCTTCATAGCTACATAACAAGGCACTATCCCGCTATCTTGCGTAGTTTACGCACTTAAGAATCTCGTGTCCTATAGGGGAACTTGGAAGCGCTAAATAGCCTTGAAGGGTGAGCTACTGTCACGGCGTGACGTGCAGGCGTCACGTGCGACTAGCCCCACCCACAATTTCTCACCAATCGCGCAGTGATCACCTNNCCAGACGTGACTACCGTCCAAGAACACGCGCCTGATCCATCTGCCAACATAAACCCAGCACGCTAGGTTTATCCCTTGGGAATCAAGCCATACCGTCACAGCTACGGCCAATCTATCTCGCTAAGTATCTCGCAAAGTCAATTCCTCGCCAATATAACTTAGTTAAACTTAACTACCCTCTAGCCCTTATTGCTCGCCGGCCGGTTTCTCGCTAGCCCGATCTCGCCAACGTTAATCGCTCTCTAAATTGATTTCTTACCGAGCTTGTTTCGTAGTGCCCCTAATATAAATACCCCGTCCTCGGAACTTATTTTCTGGGTGTCTAGTGGCGATAGACTGTAAGAAAAGCACTTAGGCAACGTGATGAATGGTGTTATAAGAGGCCGCTAGAACGAGCTATATCTTAGGTAAATGCGATTCTATTACCTAAGATAGGTCGAATACTTGAGTAGAGAAAAGTTTCTTTCTAGTTATCCGGGTTAAGTCTTGAAGCCTCGTTGATGGCGTGGTTGCCCGCTAGATACGCTAACTGGTAGATAAAGTAGCTAGTAAACCGCCTCTTATGACACATCCGTCCAAGTCTTTTCTTGATGTAATAGGCAAGCTTATGGTTGGTGACTGTGTTACCGTGTTCTTTGATATTGTGGAAGCAACCTGCCCTCGAAGGCGCAGATGTAGTAGAGCTAGAAGTCGCTAGTAAACCGGTCGGAGATAAGTCCTGAACTATCTTACGATGGAGGGGAGGTTATCTTGTATTTGAAGGTCTATACTGCCCTTTGGTCTATAGTTAGGCTCATTTTTACTGTTAGAAGTTTCCTCGTCTCGCACGTCTAGGGAGAACTAACTGATGTGCCTATCTTAACTTTGACGAGGCTACGCTTTTACCAACGGAGATGTTAATATCGCGACCGACTCTCTCCTTTCTACTACTTACCTTATTAAGTATGTTACCAGGAATTCTACGTATGAGCGCTCAAGGCCAAGCCTGAAGAGTGTTTCGTCACATCTTTTGCAATTATGCAGGGAGGGTGACTGGGGCTCGAGTCGATGATAATTGACAAAACCTCCACTGTCACGAGCCAGGCTAAGAGAGTAGACTGGAGATTATTCTTGATTGCGTTTCTTGCATTACGTCCTATGCTAGTGTTGAATCTGGTTCGTGATATGCACTGTACTGGCTGCTGAGATATGAAACAGACGTTCGTTGCTTGTAATGCCCCCTCTGAAGAGCAAGCTGCTACTGGGTGGCTTATGTAGTATCTGGGAGGATATCCAGGTCAGGTATCAGAGGATATATACTCTTGCTGTCGATAGTTGTAAGCATCGAACTGTTGAGGGGTGAAGTAGTAAGATCCTGCGGACAGCTTAAGGAAAAGTGGTCTGGCATAAGTTGACCTCGACCCAGGTAGAGCTTTATGTTCTCGTCTTTAACCCCGCTATATGTGACTTTATTAGACGAGTATAGAGATAATTATCATGAGTCCCTGGTAGGAGAAGATGAGGAGTGAGGTAGACTCTTATGGAATGAGTTAATCGTAGTATCTTTTAAGCTCTGCTGGGGCTTAATTGTTGTAGTTGCTACTCTTCCTGGAGACTAACGCCCCCTTTACCCCCCTGGCCTTCACCCCCCTTTACTTATTGTCGGCATAACGACTAAATATGAGTACGAGTAAGCGATATATAAACTTAGCTATGACCGCACCCTCGTCGCGGTATTCGCTGGTATGACGTTGCCGAGGACTATAACTAATCTGGCCGAGTAAAATACTTGGAGGGTCGTCGTTACAGATACTAAGAGATTGATTTAATGGCTGCGAAATGAAGCATTGCGTCGTCTTGAATTAAGCATACTGAACACTTGTTTTGGCAACGCTATGCCTACGGTGATTATGAAAAGACGTGCCGGTGAATCGACGTGGGCAGGTAGCTTGAAGGCGAGCGATACACTGATTCCTACCTCGGTTTCTAGCCAGAGTGGCAACCAAACACTGATTGAGCCCTCTGTTTCTGTTCCTCCCCCTCGAAAGGTGTTGCGCCAGAGTGGATGCCACGGTCCCAGTCCACAGGTCCCGACAGTAGCTTCGGCACCAGATTCATCACAAGCCATTATTCAGCCGTGGTATATTGACCAGAGGGCGCTGGTCTATGATTAGATGGTCGAACCGGCGACGGAAGAGACTTGTTGAATGCAAAGGACACGTCGTCAGTGGACGACTCGGACGGCAAGTAAGATGGCAGAGAACCGCCATGCATCAGACCGCCCTTCCCCTTGGGCCATCCCTTTTGGCCGCTTCAAGATCAAATATGGATCGAGTTTTCCTTACACTACGCTTCGACTGGCCCGACCTGGAGCCTTCTCAACTACACACAGACAATGGCGGAGCTGGTAACTGTAACGGGAGGTCGCTTGGTCGGTAGGAAAGAGGAGATACCGCCCGAGGACAGATAACAGCCAGGGTTTTCATGATGAAGCTGGCCATGGTGTTGCTATTGAAGCATGTTCAATGTTCCTCGGGGATCAACTAGAGATAGTAGACGGGTAGTTCGTCTTATGCCCTGATCAGGAGGATGTCGAGAGGATAAGACCAAGGGGAGCAGGTAGTTTACCACAGGAAGGGGGCTTTCCCCTCAACCCATTCAACGATATATTTCCCCTAATCCGTCTTGCTCCACCCTTGAGCCCCGTAGCCATCAACCGCACGGCAACATTCCACGAGGAGGGGCTTCGACTCTCATCATCCATCGGCGGACCTACCACCGAGACAACAAGATCCAACATGTTGCTTCCCCCACCAGAGCTGAGCAAACGCGCCCGGCGTCTGAGATGCGCCAGACTGGAGAGTCTTGAGCATGAATTCGACCAGCAGCTAACGACAGAAACCAGAAGCCAGGTATGGCCTGGCAGGCAGAGCTGGAGATTTTCCCCCAACGTTGCCAGGGGCTCCTCGACCAGGGCGTCCAGCATATGAAGTGTCGCGTCAGCCACCAGGCAGTGCGTTGTGATCTGGCCGGCCCAATGCTTCTGCGTTGACCTCACCATCAGGGGGCTTTTCGCTGAGGATACTTTCTTATTGTCAGGGACACATTCAAGAATCAAGAGCAGGTCTTTGTGGATACAGCGAGTGCCAGCGTCGGCAAGATTCTAATCATATTGAGCTTTATGCAGGCGTCTGGTAGGTATACTATAGAATCAACGGCGGACTTGTGAGCAGTTTGTTCACACTTCACATTCACAATTCATGTGCCCTGTCTTTGCCGTTCTGCACCGGATTGTCTTGACGCCACCGTCGCCGGCGAGACCTGAATTCACCACAGCATTACTTGCTGCATTTACTTGCTGCATTTACGTGCTACACCTATGCTGAGGGCCATGAGAGATTCGATCTCGGAGGTCCGGACTTTCGGCTGTTCACGGTGGCGAGGAGACGTAAATTCATGCTGCCCAAACAAAGTAGTGCAGTGGAGTCATGAGAAGATCGATGCGTACGAGGGCTTCACACCTTCGTCCGATGAGTTCGGAGTCTCGACCGTGCAGCGACCTTGATCAACATTTATCCGGCCTCGAGTAAGCCTCCCCATCTCACCTACGCCTCCTCAAGTCGCTTCTCCTCTACACCACCTCCACCCTTGAAGGGATTCTTATCCACCGAGTTCTTCTGCTTAGATTTCAACTTCCAACGACTAAACTTGGGTTCTGCAACGAAATATTGGTTCGGAATAGCCTGCCTGGCCTGTGAATTGGCTTGTAAAAGGGGTGAAGACCACTTCAAGAGAAGTGTCTCTTGGGTAAGCCAATGACACATGAATGCAGTTCATCCAGCGATATCCCGCGTAATGTTGGCCCCTCAAGGTCTGGACTCTGAGTGCCATTGACCAAGCTGCTGTTTGTGTTTAGGGGCCAAATATCTGGCAGCGATAGACACGGCGATTACAAGGATAATACAGTGTGCCCTTTCAGGGCTGCCGTTGACCAGACCTCCTTAGCCTTGAGCGGAACGCAGCGTAGCCAAAGTGGCCATGGCTATTCCCACTCAGTGCGAAGGCGCGTATAGACAGATAGTATGAAGGGCAAAGTCTCACCTGAAAAGAGACTATCTAGTGTCTTGACGAGTTCCCTATGAGCAATATCGCCCATTAGATACCGGTGGTAACTGCAGGGGGAGAGGAGGCTCGCCGAGAACAGCCTTGTGAGGGACATGAGGTGCCCATGGTTCAGCCAGAAAAACAAGACACATTGGGCACGGAGGGTGGCATCCATCACATCGTAGACACATGTCGCTATTGGTCAGGCAGACGTGGGAAGGGTTGCTCTCCCGGCTCTTCTAGTTTATATCAGTACCTCCGGCGCCATTGACGGAAGTAGTGCCCCTCGGATCAAGAATATCCTCCACTATATCTATGCAACGCCTACTCTTCACCTCGTAGAAACATGGCCTTTTTCAGTCCTCAGTTCACGTCGGCCAGAAACTCGACGCTATTGTCATCGGTAAGAAACCCAGTGTACTCCCAGCCCCTCCCCAGCGACATCCTTCGTCGTTTGCATGCGTGCGGTGAAGCGTCAGGCGAGGCATCGTCGGTCGATGGAGTTTCGGCGTGGCCTGGACTTGGAGGCCCAATGTCGTCGTGCGCCGACCTCGCCCTCTTGGACGGGTTGCCGCCGCCAGATGCTGTTGGGGATACGGGCGGCTCAATCGAGTTGTCCGCATTGTCGTGTGGCCTCGGGCTCTGAAGCAGAGGGATATCGGCTCGAGCAGCAAATGGCGACGGCGGCTCCAGCAGCGGTGTCTTTGCTGCCATGTTCTCGATGCAACACATGTGGTAATGGTGCCGCAGGGCCGCACGGTCTACGTCGAGAGGCACCCGAGCAGTCTTTCCATGGTGGTCGAGCAGAACATCGTATGGCACAAACGCCCGTACGACCAGCGTGTCGGGATGGATGGAGAAGAGGCGGGCATCAAAAAGCTCGTGCAGATGGCTCAGCAGAAGAATTCCGTTGTCAGCAGACCATGTGCGCTGCCACGCCTCTTGGAGACGATGCGGGCTGTACAGAGTGTTGGCGTCACTGGCCAACTCGCCGGCGCCGACAGGATCAGGGTACACATGGTAGTGCTGCTGCAGGACAATATGGCACGCCTGCAGAGAGGGCCCAACAGCAGGCGTGAGGCACCAGGATTCCCCTCGGCCTGTTACTGCGCACTGCCTGGCGGTAACAAGACAGCTTGAGCGGAACAAGGCGATGGTCTGGCGTGCCTGGTCAGCGGAAACGGCCATCTCGGGTGGCGCAATCATGGCATTCATGTCTTCTTCGTCGTTCGGCTCCTGGCGACTGGGAGATGTAGATGTTGACGCGGAGCGCTTCGGCGATGCTCTGCGAGGCTGTGCCGTCGGTCGAAGGTGAAATCGAGAGATGCGCGGGTCGACAGAGGGTTTCTTGGGGGGGAGGTATCGTAGATCCATTCGACGACGGGGTCGTAATATGTGTCTTGCGCAGCCGGCTGTGATTTGTCAGTCAGCCTGCTTGCCCTGGGACTGGAGCGATTGCGCAGAGACAGACAGACCTTGGAGATAGGCTCCAGTGATACAGAGTCCCCCATAGCATAATGCCTATGGGAAATAACATAGTACCTCGTGATAGCCTATTCGCCTATAACCCAGGACTCGGGTTAAGGCAGTAGGGGGATAACGTAATTAAGTTTAGTATTGTTGGCATGTCTTCACATACGTATGTGGGAAAGCATATATAACAAGGGTGGGTTAATAAGGCCGGAGAAGCTAAAGGCGAGAGACGTGGTAGCAGGGCCACTCGAGTCTTCGGTCGCAGAGCCGGCAGGGTTGGCCGGCGGCTTAAAGCAGAGGAGTATCTCATCGAGAAGATAGCGGTAGGTATACGACGTGTTCCCGTGGAGGTAGAACCCGGCAAAGTTAAAGCCCGCTGGGCCGGCGAGAAGATGGACGTTCCACCCAGAGACACGCATCTGCGGGGTGACCGAATCGTCGGATATGTTGGATCTTGAAGGAAGAGTCGGGCTCGAGAACAGGGATGCAGACAAGCGTGACGTGCTGGTTTCTATTTTCAGGGCGGTTGTACATCAATAAGGGTCATCACCCCAGCAACCAACCCAGGCAGGAATGACGTAATTATGCTCCGCGCTTTAAGGACCCACCTGAGCCAGGACACGAACTTTAATAAATGCTTATTCCAACCTTTAATGCTCTAGTCCCATGGTAATATATTCTCAAATGATCCATTGGGATCACTAGTAGCTTCAGAGCCTCTATTCGCTGCTCTCAAAAGAAGCCATCATCACCAGTTTATCACCAGTGCTGCTCTGATCCAGGCAAGGAGCATCCAGTTCGTCATGGGTCAGTTTCCAACTCCTGGCAGCCATCATGGCACCAGAGCCGTCTAGCGCAGCCATTCTCGTGAGCGCATCGCTGCGCATGCGGGCACTGAGAGCTCCCAATGGCTGCTCCCAATGGCTAGAGCTGGCAAAATGGCCCGAGCCGTGTTGATCCAGTAGTCTAAGCAAGACGGAAGCGATAAAAGGGTCAGAGAATAACCACGGCTGAAGGTTCTAGGTCCTAGCCTTGATGGCACAGTCGCACCTAGAACGGAGGTTAGAAAGAGGTCATCTGCCGTCACCTCCCAGAGGATACTAGTCATTCATTGATGAGTTGGGGCCTCAGAGAGCCATGGAACATAGATCTTTCGGGTGGGGGTTTAGGAATAGAGGTCACTGTTTGCGTCCACCACTCGAGATGTTCGGCAACTATCGACGTTAAACGAGGCGCTTCCAAGACGGAAAAGCCAGACAAGTAACAGTGCGGCCAGATATAACGCCTCACAATGGCTCAGGACAAGGATAAACGATAAGCCGGAAGGGATCGCACGGAGAAGACACAGGACCGCGCTGAGTGATCTGGACGAAGACAGGGACAATCCGAGATAGTATATCATCAAGGGATATATCCCGAGATGCATTACGAACGAAGCGAGATCTAATGATGGACAAACTCAGATCCAGGGGAGGGGGGGGGGACCGGCGATAAGCCACCGCCAAGTCGTTGGTTCTCGACCTTGCCTAATCTTAAAAATCCCCTGTAGCCTACAGGGGTGCCTGGTTTTTAGGGAGGTGGACTGATTGTCCTATGGTCTCCACTCCAACTCCTCTGGACAGGGGGCTCCTGGTGGGCGCAGCAGGTATAAGTTGGAGGCCCGCCACAGACCTTGGTGGGACTCGGCAAGCAGGTATCCTCGCCATGTCTTCAACTTCCAATACCAAGGCCACAGCCACAGCCACAGACCTGCTCGCCGTCACCACGCCTTTCAAGCCACCACGCGGATGCGACTCCTCCCGCTGGTCGCGTACAAGCGTGCCCTTGACCCTCGATGACTCGACATCTGCGGTACCTATCCTGGTATCGAAAGCCGTAGCATCATGCTACCCATCTGGCTGGGATGATATCGTGCCCGAAAGCCGGTTCAACTTCAACCCGGCCGTGTGCCCTAGCGGCTGGACCTATTACAGCATGGGCGAAGACAGAGCCATGGGTGGTTCAACGGCCTTCTGCTGCAACAGGTATATAATCTATATATACCCTTTTCTTGTTAAGCGCGGAGACTGACCAAGACGCCTCAGTGGCTATACTCGCTTAATTGACGGCGACTACGCGCTCGTTGCCGCTGCAGCTATAAGCACTCACGAATGCGGACGCTGGGTCCAGAACACCGATGGCCAAACTCTGATGGTACACGAGGCTTGGACTATATCCTGGGACGCATCCGACACGTCAACACTAACACCGCAGCCACCTGCTTTAACCAATAATATGGAGGTTCCGACGTGGACTGTTGGCCAGGAAATCCCCGATGGGAAATATGATAATAATGAGCCGGCCGACGAGAACCCGCTGGCACTTGAGATGGGCCGGTTTCTAATAATTGGGCTTCCTATTATTGGCGCGTTTATTATTGGGATGGGTATCTGGATACTTTGCGTGCGGTATCGTAGGAGACGGGAAAAGGTCGCTAGAGTTAGTTAGCATATGGACCTGCGATGAGTATAGCCGCCTACTACAATGATTGCTGCGAATATTGCGGCGCAATATATATAATCTAGCCAGTATACGTGAATATCTGGCAATGCAGAAGGATACTCGGTGATAATACAACCCACCAGTACCTCTCCCAAACCTTTGACGAGGTTCGAAAGATAGGCCTCGAACTCTCGGTTGTCATACCAACTTGTCTATTTTTTTGTTATAGTTCCCATTGCCTTTGATACATTGACGTACGCGGTCCTCGAGCTCGGTCGCTTTCATTTCGCAGCCGTGTGATAGATTGTACCGGCCATCGGAGGGCAAGGGAATAGCGGATACTGCCGCGGGCAGGGCGAGAACCAGGAGTGCCCGTGTGATCTGGTTGTCACATTTGGAAAAGTGACCGTGGAAGTAACCTGCCCTCAAGCAGTGCAAATAAACCTAGATAACCTTGGTCCTTGGGATCGAGGGACGGCCAAATAGCCTTGTTTACAGGCAATGCCGACTCGAGTTGCAGAAAGCACTTCGCAAATGCCTGCGTACGGTGGACGGATCTCTGAAAATGTGAGGATGCAGTCCAGGATCGCCGTCAATAAGCTCATAGTTGGTCTTGTTCCTCAGCTATCTCAATAATAGGCCTGAAACAGGTCGGCTCTAGTGAGTTCCTCTGGATAATAGACTTCCAAGCTCGACCATCATGGTGCGCACTGGGATTTAGATATTAACATTTCAATCAGATGGTGATTTGCCTTCTCGGAGTTCTTGCTTTGTATTGATTCTCTTTACACTGACTACCATAAGTCTTATATTCTATTAAAGTCGTGACTATTAATATCGAGACCGGTCGACATATGGTGCACGAGTAATATAGTTGTGGGAACTCTGGTTAAACCAAGGCACTAACCAGTGGCACGCCGATTTTTGTACGATGTGTATAGTTATTGCAAATAAGAGACATATCATCCAGCAGCAGAACATTCTCATCCAAGGCTGGGAGAGTACCGCAGGAGTGAGTTCTGCCTTCGGGCCCTGTCCATGATGCAGGCCATGACATCAGTAGTCCATCGATGGAATGGAAGATGGCGTGCTCAGTCTCCAACGTCAGGCAATCCCCAACAGTCAGTCAGAACAGCAAACGCCCCCGCGAGCGCCGGGCTCAATGAGACGGGGCTGATGGTGCTGCGGGAGGAGTACAGTCCGCCCTGGGATAGTTGATACATGTAGTTCTTACGCCACCAGGTGACCCCAGTCATTTCATCTGGTGAGCGTCTCTCGCGTGTGGAATAGCCATACGGCATGCATGGCGTTATTTCTTGTAACCTGGGCATTTGGGATTGGGCTTCTCTGCAGACAAAAGGTGGCAGACCCAATGGGGGCCGTGGCCCTTGTGCCTTGTTGGGGGCGCATTTTAGCAGAAGACTAATATATGCTGCTTGGATGTATTGCAGTTAGCTATCACCGTCTGAAACAAATTTTCGACTTGCATTGACAGTCGCCGTGCAAAGACGACACCAAAGGCAAGACCACGTTCGTGGTCAAGGTCAACCTCGCGTGTCGACGAGACCACCTACGAACAAAGCCCGTAGACCGATACTGTGAGGACAAACGAAGAGAAGCCTTCCCAGAGCCCGCGAGTTGCACTTGAGGGTGATGAGGGAACAAAGACCTAGAGGACAATGTATAGAAAGGCGCTTCAGGGCACCTATTTGTGATTTCAAGCTGTCTGGCAAGCATTTGATCGCTGCTCGTCCGGGTCGACTAGCATCGTCAGTGCTCGGCAAAGATGACAGTTGCCGCCAGGAGGTGGTATCAACGTTGCCATTCAACCTTGTAATATAATAATATTCCACAAACCCGCTGTGCTGATCGGCGTGATATCGTGCAAGAAGCAACTCATTAGCATTTTCTATTTAGTATCTTCGACTTGCTATTCCACTCCATCATCGTGAGGGTATATATATGCACATCTCAGTTCAAAAATACTCTTTCACTATAGTTCAGTCCCCCCCTGATAACCGCCAGGTCTCCCCCCCGCGGCAACACGATATCTCTCTCCGCCAAACCACAGACAACGTCCCTCTTCCCGGCGAACCAATCGTACGGGACGTAAAAGTGTCGAAAGACTTCGATCGTTGGGTTATCCTGACCCCGAGTGGCCTCGATCCAGGTCTCGCTGAGATTAACAGAGCACACCGAAGACGACCAATCTAGGTATACCAGCTTCCCTGAGTCGTTCATTCCGATGACGTGGGCGATGCTTGGCTCGAATTTCACCGTCCTCTGACGAAGTTGAACGTCTGGGTGTGTGTCTTTACTCTTTGCAGGTGGATCTGAAGCCATAGCAGGCTCTGCCAAACAAATGCCATCGTTGGTTTCAACTGCAAGACAGTCTGCGTCAAGTATTGCAACCCTGCTGGTGTTGGCGGAGCCCGTCTGGTGGTATAGGTTGAGAATTACTCCTTGTCTGCGACAAAGCATGACGCTCTTGAGCTCTTCCGCGTTGTTGTCTGCCGGCAACGAAAGAGACATGATCTCAGAAAAGTCAGTCCAGCAGTAAACGCGGACTTTTCCATCATCCACACAGACCAGATGCTGATTTGACTCTGGATGATGGATCCATCTGCGAATGCCGTGCGTCTGTGGACATGTCCTCTCTATCTCGTTCTCGCCGCTATCCAAGCTAAACAGGTGATCGGACTCACGCGTCGACACCAGGAACTTGGCCGCCGTAGCACCAACCAGGACATGAACGATTGCCTGCTCAGAGCTGAGCCGGGACTCGAGGAGCACTTCTCCGAGCCAGCTCTTGTCTTCCGACTTTTGAACCCCGTGCAAGACGAGCTTATTTGAGGCATCAACGCTGAGAAGAGCTTCTCTCTCTTCGATCCACACCAAGAGCCGGACTGACGACTTGTGGCGGTACAGGGTCTTCAAGCCCGCTGCCGTTTTCCGACTATAGAGTACAACCGATCCGTCATCTTTACCGCCAAATATGACCTCGGATGTATGATGCACAGCCATGGCAGTGACTTGGGCCTTGGCCACTGTAGAAACCGTCTCAACCATCATGGTCGATGTAGTCGCGCTGCTGTCATCGTTGAGAGAATCCCTCAACAGAGCCTCGGGTTCCCAGACGGTGCACTGGGCGCCTCGAATATCTGCAAGGAGCACACTGTCTCTAGCAAAGGAAAGCTGCTTGATGAACGAGTTGGTAGACTTTACTCGATACAGGAGCTTGAGAGTATCAAATTCGTAAACGTCGATTATCCCGTTTGCTCCACCAGCTGCGAGCAGACGCCCGTTGGGACTCGGCGCGAGGGTCTGGCAGTTGGCTCGGAAACACTCCAGCTGCTCATCTGCAAAGGGGTCCAGCAGGGCAAGGTCGCCGTCGAGGTAGGAGACTGCGAGAAGTCCAATGTCGGGGTTGGGGTTGAAAGCAAGGGCCACGACAACGTGCGTGCTGGTCTCTCCGCTAGAGAGCTTCTTGCCACAACTACCGGCGTATACATCCTCTTCAATGTCCCATAGCGTTATGGGTTGGCCACTGTATGCGACGGCGAGCATCCCCTGGCTGGTGGAGAGCGTGAGTGCGCATGGGGTTCCACAATGGCTTGTATTCGGTGTATCGGTATCGCTCCATGGTCTCTGCACTGGCTCAGGATGGGCGTCTTGTCCAAGGTCGTAGCACGCCATGTAGTTCTTGCGACTCGCAATCAACAGCTTGTCCCCGTCGAATTCCATGCCGAGGGGATGTGGAGGACTCGCCAGACTATGCAGGACCTGTCCACTTCTTATGTCCCAGATCTTTGTCCCTTTCAGGCCGCAGGTAGCCAAGACGCCAGATTTGGCCTTGAAGGCGACCAACCTGACGGATTCACCATGCTCCAGCACCCTGTACTCCTGGTAGGACGTAGCGTAGTACAGCACGACACTGCCCGTGGCGAGACCAACCGCCAGGAACTCGTCCCCGTAGCACAATGTGCTGGGCTGTCCCTGACGAAAGTCGATGCACAGCAGTCTATCGTCCCAGTGCCTGTTTGCAGCTCCGAGGACGGCAAGTCTTTGACCTGGGCTGCCAGTGTTGTATACCATGGACTCGGTGGGACAGAACGGAGGTATGAGCGAGTATATTGCCGACGGGGACGCCGTGAGGGCATTCGCAAACATTGCGGGGATGCGAGCAAGATCCGTGGCCCACTGCCGCAGCGCCTGTATCCTAGGGTCCAGTGGCGAACGCTCGACGGCGCAGGCATTGGCGTACGCCTTGATGTGCTTCGAGGCGCGGATCAGCTGGTTGAGGCTTCGAGAGTCGGCAATCGTCTCGATCCAAGCGAGCACGTTTGATCTGAAGAACTGCTCGACGAGGTGGAAAGTGTCTGTTGCGAGAGGATCAGCCCTCGAGAGGTGATGCGAGTACGCCGTGCATGCGTAGACGGCGAAATCCGTTCTTGTCGATGAGAGATTCGCGGAGGAACGCCGTCGAGTGTTCCTCCGAGGCTTCATCTCCTCTCCTGAGAGGTAAGCCAGACAGATCTGGGACATTCTCGTATGCGCCCTCTTCTTGTTGATTGAGAACTCGGAATCTATTCCATCGCTTAGGAGGAACTCTCTGGCTGTTTCGTGCACCATCTGGACCCTCCCGGACTTGTCCACGACAACCAGTTGGCCGCAGAGTGCGGCGATGCTCTCCTCGAGCCGCGGGAACGAGTCCTGGATGTCAAGAGTCAGAGCACCGTTCAGCTCGCTCGTCGTCATCGGTCGGACCGGGCACGCTGCCCACATGAGGATGGCCTTGGCCAGCTCCTTGCCCCGTGAGGCCTGCGACATCGAGTCCAGGGTTCGCTTGTACAGCGGCTCCATGCCCCTCGGCACGTCTTCAAGGATCTGATCCATCTCCTTCCTGCTGTGGCAGCGTACGAGTTCCTCGAGAACCAGAATTGTCCACAAGAAAGATCCCTTGGACTTGTCCAAGATCTTCTCTGCCAACGTTCCCCGGTCGTCGGGTCCCACGATCCCCAGTGCCTGGGTCCTTGTCTCGACCAGAAGCCTGAGATCCGGCTGCGTGTCTGCTGCCGAGATGAGCAACGGGTCGACCAGGCTGGGTGGAATGGCCGAGATTCCCTTATCCAGGGCGACGGTGTCTCGGCTTGTGACGAGAATGCTCAGAGGAACAGATTCATCCGTGTTTGAGAGGATAGCATCGAAAAGAACAGAAGGGTTGGAGCACTCGTCGAGGGCATCGATGACCCAGTAGTGCCGGCTCTTGGTGGCCCGGAATATGGCAGAAAGAAAGAGGATTCTCCAGAGCGTGCGTTCATCCACGCGGTCCAGACGGATCCCATCCTCCTGCATGCCCAAGATGGCATCGCCGGCTTCCGAGTTGGAGCTGGCCATCTGAAACGCCAGAGATCGAAGACAACGGCCCAGGCTGGACTTTGACTTGTCCCCGTGTCTGAAGAAGAAGTGGCTACACGTATGCCCCGACTCGTTTAGCTGATCAACGACATAACCCGCGAGGACGGACTTCCCAGTCGCCGGCTTGCCCGTGATCCATAGCGTTTTCGCACTTCCAGGTCCCCCATCTCTCCATCTGACGTAACTGTTCTTGCCTGAGATCCATCTGCACGACCCGTTCATCCGGGCTTCACTGGCATTTGCAAGATCGTCCTCCAAGACATCGGAAACCTCCAGATACTTCTTCAGGTCTTTATTCCGATGGCGCCTCCGCTGCTGCTCCAGTTCCGGCTTTGCCGTGGCAACGTTTCCGACGGTGGAGGCGAGGGCGTTCCGGAGGAGGGCGTAGTTTGCATCCAGGGGTGAGTCGAACTTGCATATCGAGCGGTGGTCGGCACTCATGGGCATCTGCTTCTCGTCTGGGTATCCGAGCACGGCCGACTCGGGATCGACGATGGGCGAGCTAAACAGCTTCATGTTTTGCGTCTCGTAGAACGACCAGAGCTCGAGGCCTGCGGAAAAGTGCCGAAACTCGTCGTTGATGACCTGCACCGCCCCCGAGTTGCGCTCCAGATCGCCCACGTAGGCCCTGTCGTAGGCCACCTTGAGGAGGTTCCTCAGCATCCTTGCCGAGTCTGCGCCGCGATGGGGCGTGGCGAGGAAGTAGAACGCGGCGAACCTCGCAGCAAGCGACTTGTGCATGGCGTCCTGCCTGGCCAGGATGTACGCCTTCTTCATCACCAAGCCTCCCATGCTGTGGCCGAGGGCGATGATGCGCGTCCCGGAGTCGACGAGACATGGTGAAGTGCTGATTGCTCCCAGGAACGACTTTCCGAGGTGGTGGACGTTCAGGCAGTCCTCCTTTCCCTTGAGGTAGTTCGAGTCGTATCCGTAGCTGTGGATGCGGACGTGCTTGAACGCAGCATCCTTGGGTAGCCACTCCTGCGGCCAAAAGTGAGACTGCAGAGACGCCTTGGTCCACGTCTTTGCCGAGTTGCCGCCCAGGCCGTGCACGAAGATGATGTCGATCTGCGGCTCGGCCGGGCATGACAGGAGGTTCAGGCCGAGCGGGCCTCTGACGCTCTCCTCTGCGTCGTCCGAGGCCGATGGGGTCAAGGTCCTGGAGAGGGACTTTGACAGCGAGAATGGACTTTTGGAAGTCTTGGCCGAGTCATGGCTGCTCGAGGGACGGTCCGAAGGTAGGCCGGTCTTTGCGCGCCGCTGCCTTTTAAAGAACTGGTGCCATCAGCCAACGAACGGTTCAAGCATGACGACCTTGGGGCCTAACCATGGTCGCCCATCAGTTGCTGGAATTGGGGCGCCAATCTCGACGGCCGCTCTTGTAGCTCATCCAAGGCGACGTTGGTACAATGGTCTTCGAATCGCCCAGGGAATTGTGCAAAACCGAAAGGGGAGTTGCCTGTAGTCTTGTCTGTTGGTGGGCGAGTTGAGCAGCAGCCTGCAGGCGGTCAGCCACGGAACCACCAATCATCTAGCTGCTTCAACCGCCGTCCCTTGCGGATGCCCAAGAAATCGCGCACTCGACCTCCAACCCAATTCCTTGATCCAGGTCTTGATTGCCCATTTTTCGCTACTGCCCCCTTGACCACGAAATCCATCTTGAGCCCACCATGAGTTCGCATACGAATCCGACATTTTCAGTTGGTGACCACGAGGCGTTCATGGACTTTGCCCTCGTTCAGGCACAAAAGTCCCCCCCCGCTGGGAACAAGTTCTGCGTCGGAGCCGTGCTCGTCGACGCCGACAAGGGCGAGGTCCTGTCGACGGGATACTCGCTCGAATACCCGCGAGACTACAAGGGGGACCGCGGCACGACGCACGCGGAGCAGTGCTGCTTCATCAAGATCGCCGACGCCCACGACCTCCCGGAGGAGCGCATCGGCGAGGTCCTCCCGCCCAACACGGCCCTGTACACCACCATGGAGCCATGCAACGAGAGGCTCAGCGGCAACATGACGTGCGCGACCAGGATCTTGAGGCTCGGGGGGGCCATCAAGACCGTCTATGTAGGGATCAAGGAGCCGGGCACCTTTATCGCCCACAATGACGGGCAGGAAAGACTCGAGGCGAACGGCGTCAAGGTCGTGTTCCCTGTTGAGCATTGGCGTGAAAGGATCACCAACATCTCCATGGCTGGGCACTGACCGCAGACTTGGGGGTGTGCCAAAAAAAAGAACTGGGCGGAAATAGCCTCCGGGCCGTCCCGCCACTTTGGGATGGTGTGCTTGTTTCTGTCAGCAGCGGCCATGGATCAATAAATAGAAAAGAAGGCGCCAAATCGTCCAACTAGACTGTACTATTAGCCGCGAAAGTCCTCATCTGTGAGAAGAGACATCATTCTGTTGCATTCCCATTCGCCTGGGGTCTTGGTTAGCCGCTCGTCGACGGGAGCTCGCCTGCAATTGGCCGCTTGAAAAATCATGGTGGGTGCATCTTCTGCAGTGATAAGGCCCGCCTCTCCCCGAGCCCCATCTCTAGTTAGTATCCTGACACAGGCAAGACCTAGCACCAAAATGAACTATAACCGCGTCCCGGATAGCCTCGAACTGGGGGCGGGCAACACCAATGTCGACCCCGCAGTCTTGGACAGTAAGTTGATCGCAGATCAATGGCCTCCATGCTGACTTTCTTCCAGAACTCCCAAAGGGGTGCAGGGTTACATCCACCGGGGCTCACGGCGTGAGTTTCTGGGCGCGGACGGGCCGGATAGACGTGTTGCTCGCCAACGGCACTCCGCAGTCCTTCTTCATCAAGGTCATCTCGGACGAGCTGGGCAAGAAGATGATGAGGGGCGAGTTCGAGTCCATGACGGCGATGCACACCGTCCTCCCGCAGTTCGTCCCGAGGCCCATCGCATGGGGCGCCTACAGAACTGTACCAGACACCTACTTCTTCATCTGCGAGTTCCGAGACATGACCGACGACATGCCCGATCCGCACAAGTTCGCCGCTCTCCTCTCGAAGCTGCATCAGAAAAGCGCATCGCCCACCGGCAAGTTCGGGTTCCACGTCACCACCTACGCAGGGAACCTGCCCCAGTTCGTGGGCTGGGAGGACAGCTGGGAGGTCTTCTTCGCCAAGAGCATGAGGCAGGCGCTCGACCTCGAGGTGAAGCGGAAGGGACGCAGCAAGGAGCTCGACGTGCTCTCTCGTGCTCTGTTCGACAGGGTCATCCCGCGGTTGTTGAGGCCGCTCGAGAGTGGCGGTCGGAAAGTGAAGCCTTCGCTCATCCACGGCGACCTCTGGTACGCGAATGCGGGGATTGATGTCGATACCAATCAGTCTCTTGTGTTTGATGCGTGCTGTTTCTTTGCGCATAACGAATGTACGTTTGCTGACGGATACCTGCCCGTTCTCCGTTGCTAATGACGCAAACTCCAAGACGAGTTTGGCCAGTGGCGACCAGCTTGCAATAGGTTTGGGGATGAGTACGTTGCTGCCTACAACATGTTTGCCCAGATCTCGGAGCCGGCAGAGGATTTCGAAGGCCGTCTGGATCTCTATAGACTGTATGCCTCCACGCTCTCTTCTTCTATCTCCCCGTAGCTATGGCTGATTTAGAACTAGGAGGTTTGACACCCATGTGTCGGCACTGTTTGTCGAAAACGAGACGCTTCGCACACAGTAACAAGCCCCTTTGTATGCCAGCAAGTTCTGCGACTAATGATTGTCAGGGTCCTTGATGTTATGAGAGACTTGGTGCGGAGGTATGGTTGATGGATCGAAGCTGTTCAAGGCCTTCTTAGTCTTCCTTCCTCGGTGTTCAAAACATTTCTTCAGGGGCAATTATGGTAATCTGTATAATAGTGTGGAGTGAATAATGAAGAGACGGTCTAGAATAAGAAGACACCAGAGTGGTGGATGGAACAGGGGTAAATCGCATGGAATACAAAACATGAGCAGAAGAGCTCAACCGAAAACTTTCTTTGATGACTGTTAGCCGCCGGCCGCCCCAGCCAAGGCCAGAAACTGAACATAGCTTTCCAGAGAGCATTCAACCTAGATACGAGAAGGGCATCCCAAACAGCCAGCGCCTCGAGTCCTCGGCCCCATACGTAGGAGTCTGATAGCATGGCTGTTTCGCCACGCTGGTTGGCGTTGGTTGCTCTGCTCTGGTGGTATTGACCTAGACCTTGCGGTTCCACGATCCTCATTGTGGAAACCAATGCTATCAGTTCGATCAGTAGATGGCCACGGCAAGCTCCTCGTCGGAACCTGTAGTGTCTGTCTCCTGCACCCGAGTGTCATCCGGTCAAGATGCTCACGATGGGACACACCGATATGCGAACCTCGGAACCTCGGGGCGGCAATCGGATCGTCGTTGAGCTACCTTGACCTTACTTGAGGGGTTGTGGTTTCACTTGCGGTTGCTCATGTGTCGTACCATCACATCGCGGTGAATACCATGGGGCATGTTCCACGGCATGTCTGTGAGAAGACTGGGTGGACTGCTCATTCTACGAGTTACACCGACGACGATATTGAATGGAACCAGTAGAACTGGGCCTGGGAACTGCACGTGGTCTCATTGCTAACTTTGTCTAGACTATAACCATACAAGATACAGTGGATGACTACACATTCATCAACCCCTGGGACATGTCTGCTCAGGGGCACACTGCGTTCGTTTCCAAAGAGGGCTGTGAAGAATCTTTTTTGATCAGGGGATATCAATCAAGAACCTCAAAAAGCTGCAGCGTTACCTCGCAAGGTTGGACCGCAGCTGCTGTCCTCGACGTTGCCCCTCACGGTATCCCAGTGTAACTACCATCCAGCACCACCTAATGCATAGCCCCACCTAATGCATCACCAAAATTTCGATGCTCCCATACAAAATCTAAATTTTGGTATACACAAAAATAGACCCCCGTGTCAATAAAAATCGAAGCTAGTAAAGAGACTCTCCATAAAATTGATCAAATTT
>JABFEP010000133.1:7266-19237 GCA_013618265.1 Fusarium albidum
TCCGGCCCGGGCCTGCCCCGGCTTGCCCCAACGACTGCCACAATGCTCCAGGAACCGACATATATCGATTAAATAAGGGTATCTTAAGATATATTAGTAAGCTCGAGAGGCATTATATACCTCCCTTAGCATTATTGCTAGCGTTATCAAAACCACCCTAGATTAAGTTGTAGATACTCTTACTCTTAACTACAGCTATAAGCTAGTCTTACATGGGATATAATCAGAGCTTAAATAGAGGGCTATTTTACTATTCTTAGAGGCCGATATTATAGTATTATTTATAGTATTAAGAGAGGGGAAAATAAGGTAGGGATAAGCGTTAAATTAGCTAGTTATAAGTCTTATAATTAATTAACCTTTTCAACTATTAATTATTAAATTAGAGGTAGTTAACTATCTATAATTAAGTAATAAGGTATATGATAAGCGAGCGTCGCATCCAAGCGAGCGTCGCAGCTATACTGTATACCTAAAAGGCTAAACTTTAATAAATTTTCTAAAATACGCTATTTAAATCAAGGATTTTTAGAGATTTAATTTTAAGTATTTAACTAAAAATTTAATAAGTTAGTAATTTTCTTTAGTTTTTAAAAAAACTATTAAGCTAGTTATAAATAAAAATAGAAAAGAAAACAGTGCGAATTTAATAGCGCTAGCGCTATTGATATATAAGACTTAAAAAAATTCTTAAAAATAACTTATATTATATTTAGTGGAATATGAAAATCTTAGCGTTTTTAAACTTAATTTAAATTTTTAAGGAATTTTTAAAAATTACGATTTAAGGTGAAAAACTTACTGCGACGCTCGCTTGTCTGCGACGCTCGCTTATCATATACGTTATACTAATAATATATATATATATATTATATATAACTATTATCTACCCGAGACCGGTTAGAAGACTTATATCCTTATCTAAATCGGGCCTAGTGCTAAAATCGTATATTATATAATTAAATAGATGGCCGCACATTCGATGACCATGTCAAGCTATGTAAATCCACCTTCGTGGCCAGCCTGTTCAAATAAAGCAAGCTACGTAACTCACTTTCTGTTTCATTCGCCGCTCAACCCGACAGCTCAGGAAATACTCCCCTCCTGCACACCTACTATCAAGCCCACGTTAAGGGACATATCAGTTGCATTTTCTTCTTCGTGGTGCAGCATCGCATAACCGTTGCGATGGACTACGAGACGCTCAAAGAGCAATGGAGCGAGGTTGAAGATCGTGATGGTGTTCGACTGAGTTGGAACGTGTTTCCGAGCTCTCGCATGGTAGTGTATCCAGTCACCAAAGGACTCCCGCCAGCTAATGCTCTCCCAGGAGGCTTCAAGGCTTGTCGTGCCGATTGGCGCTTTATATACTCCCTTGAAGGAAAAGCCCGACACGCCTCTCCTACACTTCGAACCCGTCACCTGCAAACAGCCTTGTCGTTCGGTTTTGAACCCCTTCTGGTCAGTACCATCTACGACGCCTTTCGCTCTTTCTTGTCTGCTTACCCATGCCCGCAGCCAGGTTGACGTACGCGCACGAGTCTGGATCTGCCCGTTCTGTCTGTCACGAAACCAACTCCCTCCTCATTACAAGGACATCACCGCGAACGCGATCCCCCCCGAGCTACACCCTGCGAACACGACGATTGAATACCGCCTTTCTCGCCCTGCCCCCGCCCCTCCAATCTTTCTCTATGTTGTCGACATGTGCCAAGAGGCAGACAGCCTCGCCTCCCTGAAGGAATCTCTCGTCATGAGCCTGAGCCTGTTGCCCGAGAACGCGCTCGTTGGCCTCATCACCTATGGCACGATGGTAAACTACCCGCGTCTTGAGAGTGCTGGGGAAACTGACAAACCGCCAGGCCCACGTACACGAAATTGGTTACGAAGAGTGCGCTAAATCATATGTCTTCCGAGGCAGCAAAGAGTACACCGCAAAGCAGGTCCAGGAGATGCTTGGGCTCTCGTCGACTGGCGTGCGACCTGGGATGCAACCGCAGCCCGGTCGACCATTCCCTGCAGGGCCGGCCTCTCGGTTCCTCCTGCCCGTTCAGCAGGCAGAGTTTCAACTCACGAAGGCTTTGGAGTCTCTTCAGAAAGACCCATGGCCGGTTGCCAATGATCGTCGCAACCTCCGATGTACGGGTGTTGCCCTCGGTGTTGCTGTCGGTCTCTTGGAATCGTCTTTCCAGAACGCGGGTGGCCGCATCATGCTGTTTGCAGGCGGACCAGCCACTGAGGGGCCAGGCATGGTCGTCGGACCCGAACTCAGGGAGCCCATCCGCTCTCACCACGACATTGATAGAGATAATGTGAAATACTACAAGAAGGCCTTGAAGGTACGCTCGAATATACATGCTGCTCTCCTCGGACTATTGCTCACGACTGCTCCATAGTTCTACGACAATCTGGCTAAGCGAACGGCCCACAACGGGCACATTATCGACATCTTCGCCGGTTGCCTTGACCAGGTCGGTCTGCTCGAAATGAAGGGTCTCTGCAACTCGACAGGCGGGCATATGATTCTTACTGACAGTTTTACCTCGTCGATGTTTAAGCAATCATTCGTGCGGATTTTTGAAAAAGATGGTGATGACAACCTCCTAATGGGATTCAACGCTGTTCTGGAGGTGTTGACAACCAAGGAGCTGAAAGTCACCGGCCTCATCGGCCATGCGGTCTCTCTTAACAAGAAGTCGATATCCGTCGGCGAAACTGAGTGCGGCATTGGCAACACCTGCTCCTGGAAGATGTGCGGCATCGATCCAAAATCGAGCTACGGCGTCTACTTCGAAATCGCTGGCCAAGGCGCGGCCACCCATCAACAGGCGCCGCAAAAGGGAATGATGCAGTTCTTGACATACTACCAGCATTCCTCTGGTCAGTTTCATCTCCGTGTCACGACAATTGCCAGGAACCTTAGCAGCCCTGCTGGCGACCCAGCTATCGCACAGTCATTTGACCAGGAAGCTGCTGCTGTCCTCATGTCGCGAATCGCCGTCTTCAAAGCTGAAGTCGACGACGGCCCAGATGTTTTGCGTTGGGTGGACCGGATGCTGATCCGGCTCTGCTCGAGATTTGCCGACTATCGCAAAGATGATCCATCATCTTTCCGTCTGGAGAAGAACTTCACCCTGTACCCGCAGTTCATGTTTCATCTTCGACGAAGCCAGTTCCTGCAAGTCTTTAACAACTCACCAGACGAGACGGCCTTCTATCGTCATGTTCTAAATCACGAGGACGTCAGCAATTCTCTTGTCATGATCCAGCCAACTCTAGACTCGTACACGTTCGACCAAGACGGTGGTCAGCCAGTTCTACTAGACTCAGCATCTATCCAGCCTACCCATATCCTACTTCTCGACACCTTCTTCCACATCCTAATCTTCCACGGAGAAACAATCGCAGAGTGGAGGAAGGCTGGATACCAGGATCAGGAAGGCTACGAGAACTTTGCCGGCTTGTTGGAGCAGCCCAAGGAAGACGCGCGTGTGAGTAATATCGGATTTTTCTTGGGTGGACCTGATTTGCTCATTCTACTTAGGACTTGATCACAGACCGATTCCCTCTACCTCGGTTCATTGTCTGCGATGCTGGAGGATCCCAAGCTCGGTTCCTGCTATCCAAGCTGAACCCGTCCACCACCCATACCACCGGACCCTACGGCGGTGTCGGAGCTACGACAGCTCAAACCATCTTCACGGATGATGTCTCTCTGCAGACTTTCATGGACCACCTAATGAAGTACGATATTCCATTACTTGGCGTTTTGCATTCATGCTTTGCTAACCATCTACATAGACTAGCTGTGAGCGGAACCAACTAGGAAGGCCCGGTTCTGCTCCAGACCTGGATAGTAAGGTCCTGAACTTCTGTCGTGATTCTTCACAACACGACATTGGACGTTAACATGGTTGTACTCGCACCATCATTGAGAGACTTACGAAGTACGATACCCCCTCCTTCGGCACGGTGGAGATAATCAAAGCAGGGTCGGAAGTGAAGCCTTGATGGCGGTCGTCAAACTTTAGATTAATATATTGGAGTTGTGGAAGACATGAGATAATTGAACAGATTTGAAAATCGGCAACCTCCGGCTTCCCATGAAAAGCGGGTGACGACAGCATTTGTAGACTTGAATGAGGACCACGTGACCCTCTGAACCAATTCCCTGACGTGGAGGTTCGGCCGACCGTGATACGTACCCCGTTAGGGCAGATCGGTGGGGCACACATCTTTATTTCTACCCTTTTTTTTGTCTTCGCTTCACAAACCACGTCTTTTCCAAACCACCCTTCTTCACCATACACAGCCGGCACGCAAACCACGAGCCTCTGCCAAATTCAACGACTCCACGATGCGTTTGTCTCTCTCGAACTTCAGTCACTACGTCTGTATTGCTGACGCAAGTAACAGCTCCCAAGTTCGACCCCAACGAGATCAAGGTCATGTACGCATCATCTTTCATGGCAGGCTTCACGAGAAACGCGTGGACTAACCTCGAATAGCCACCTCCGCGCCACTGGCGGTGAGGTTGGTGCTTCCTCTGCTCTCGCTCCCAAGATCGGTCCTCTGGGTCTGTCGCCCAAGAAGGTCGGAGAAGACATTGCCAAGGCTACTGGCGACTGGGTACGTCTCTCCCTTGACCCAAGTCCAGGCGGAAATGGAACTAACCTACCACTATAGAAAGGCTTGCGCGTGACTGTCAAGCTCACCATCCAGAACCGTCAGGCTCAGGTGTCGGTTGTTCCCACTGCCTCGTCTCTCATCATCAAGGCCCTCAAGGAGCCCCCCCGTGACCGCAAGAAGGAGAAGAACATCAAGCACAGCAAGTCTGTGAGCCTCGACGAGATTATCGAGATCGCCCGGACCATGCGCTACAAGTCCTTCGCCAAGGAACTCAAGGGAACCGTCAAGGAGATTCTGGGTACCGCCTACAGTGTTGGCTGCCAGGTCGACGGGAAGCCTCCCCAAGCCATTATCGATGCCATCGACAGCGGCGATATTGACAGTAAGATGACTCTTCCCAGTTTTTCCTAGAGCAGTTTCTAACCAGCCAATAGTTCCCGAAGAGTAGGTGTTGGTCATTTAACAAAGAATCAAATACCACTGCCAAAATGACCTAAGAAGAAAGTAGAGTGACAAATGAAAACACTTCCGTCGCATCTTCCCTCCCGTGATGAACATCTGGCCAGTACGAATGACCAACCTTGACTCACTCCGAAATCTACCAATATGCACTATGGTTTATTTCTATTTTTGTGCAAGGAAGAACAACCGATTTCGATCGACGGCCCAATACTCACCGCGACATCTTGGCAATTTGCTCTTGTGGATGTAGCGGTCCATCATCATGGCCACACGCCTTCGCATTTCCGAACTGGATTTTGATCACTATAAACCGCAGCTAGAACCTGAGCGACAATTTGAGCACTTCTCACAGATTCTCTGAAGTCAATCGTCGGTACGATTGAGTACTTGAAGGGCTCACGACTTCGTATCAATCCCTTGCTCCCGTACTGGTACGCACATTGACGAATCTCTGGGTTTCCATCGACTGGGCTAAACGTACTGTTCTGTCCGGAAGCATGGACGTGGACCTCGTCAACGCTGTCGTAAACATCTAACCTACCATGCCATTCGAGCCCCTCATCCTGTCAACCCAATAATATACCCCATTCTATACAATGTAAAAACGAGAGTCAAACAGCAGGTCAGTGAGAACAATACTTCAACAAGTTGACAAGGATATCAATTCGGTCACACCTTGGCATACTGGAGGTGTTTTGGATATCGAACTTCATGCTTTTTGTAGACATTCAGCGATGTGCTTAATATTGCCGAAGACTACCATTGAAGGAGCCGGCTTGTGAATACTTGCTGCCAGAGGGGATTAACAGGGTGATATCTACGGATCTCGTGATGCCGCCAGCAATTCGCCTCTCGCGATTCACACATCACAACCCGGCTAGGCGCACAGGCAAAACCTATCTCGGAGAGCCGATGTAGAAATAATTGCAATTGTACTCTCCGGTTTGGGGATTTGAAAGTCCGACGACGACGGGCTTTAAATTGAGAAATTATACCTAAGAAGCCTAAGTATTTTATTATTTTCTTTGATTTTTCAGAGCTCTTTTATAGTAGATTTAAGAGTCTTTACGATTAGAAGCATAGTTACCACCTGATATTTAGCGTCGTCAGTCACCGGCCACCGTCTGGGGTCTTCATGGGAGAGGGAGTGGGCGGTGCAAGCTGGTGTGGCATCAAGGCCGGGTACCTCGGCGGCTAACAGTACGTAATTACCTCCAGACTTTAGCCAAACCGTCCTCCCGTCTAATTGTGGGCCCACCCAAAGAGGTTGCTACTCTCAACCTGACGCTACCTGCCGACTGATTGATGTGCCAACCTACACCAACCTAACGGCCGACCTACCAACGACTAATCTATCAATCAAATCGTCGTGTCTCCTTCCGCTTCCACCTCCAGCTTCCGCGACCCTGTCAGAGCTCGCTGCGCTCCGGATTCCGCATAGAACGCACGGATCTGTCCACTTACGCTCACGAAGCGAATCCACCCTTCAGGCCATGGAAGTAAGCGCCCGATCGCGACGTGCGACCTGATTTCCCTCCACGAAGAGATCCCCGTACGCCTTGCAGAGTCGCCTGAATACCTGGCGTTGTTCTCGCCTCATCGGCGCAGGAGGAATCGCAGGGCTGGATCACGCTCACAGCCGACTATTACACGCGATCGTTTGGATTTGTTGGTCTGGCACCGGCGCGGTCCCCGCCCATCCAGCCAGCCCAGATGCCCATCAGCAATCAACTCAACAGATCGATACCCAGCGATTCCAACAGCCATGCTCTTTGACTTGCAGGCCATGAATGACCGCCCTCTACCAGTGTCTTTCGCCCTGCATTTCCAGTCCATTTTTTTTCTTCGCCAATATACCCTGTTGTCATGTTGCCTCTCCTTCAAATACCCCCTCATGCGGTGACGCCGCCACCGTCGAATTTCGATAACCTTGCTGCCTTTACAAGCAACGATACATCCTCGCTCGATGACCATTACTCTCGAAATGCTACATCCCCGTATCAGCGAACATTCCCCATTCGCACCTCTCAACCACACCGGTGTGCAACGGCATCTGCCGCTTCCCTCTACCCGCTACGCCCAGAACACCATCTCCGCCGAAAGACTCCTAGCGGCACCATCGATGCCGGCTATGACGGGTCGCCCTCCTTGTTCTCGCATGGCCCGCCGCCCTCGAAACACCTCGTCCTTCCACGATCTGCGGCCGCGACTGCCTTCCCACCCACAGGCCCTCTAATACACCAACCACAGTATGCAGCAGGCATCGATAGCCATCAACCTTCTACAGCAGGTCATCTCGGGCTTACCGATGATCTTCAGCAAAGCCACCTTGGTCCTTCGTCATGGTCCTTTGGAAACGACGCCTCGATGCAGCCTGGGCCCTTTCATGGGAGTCACCAAACCTTCGCTTCAGCAGAAGGCCCATATCAACCGCATGGCCAGCTCGACATTTTGGGGGTCTTCCCCGGCGTATATGAACCCCTCATGAGGGCCCACGAATACAACGTCAGGGCGTTTTGTCCCCCTCCAGTGGTGATGAACGATTCTCTGCCCTTTGGCCAGATTCCCATGCATACCCCGTGGAATTATCAAAATCAAGCCCAGCCCGGAGTCATCGCGACAAGACACTTTCCACATCATGATTTCGGGGCTTTACCGCATCATGCCATGCCTGAGTTGACGCGTGGGCCTTCCTTCGCCCCAGCGAGTCTAGAAGGCCAGTACAATACGACCTTCAACACAAGCGTGGCAACGCGTTCTTATCCTCAACACACGGGTTTCAGCAGCCAGCAGCGCTTTCGTGAGAAGGTGTTGGCACAAGCTCATAGGAGCTATGTTGATCTTCTGGCATACCTTCAGGCTATGCGGAGATGTCACCCTACCAAACCCGGACACAACACATCACCCAAGCTTCTTGTGTATCCGAAGCCTCCGAGGCCTGCTTTGAAAATGGCCGAGACATTAGACGGGACGGAGGGTGTAGGGATGAATCTCTCCACAGAGAGTGATCGTCAGCAGAATTACCATGCGAGGAGGCACTCGGCCCACCTGCAACCCCCGTTCAACGCCTACCTGCCCTCGGGTAAATCCACTCCTTTCGTTGCCGCCAAATCCTCATTGGAAATGCTTAGCAGCCTTTGTGAACAGAGCAACTGGAGGTGGGTTGATGGGATGATGCTCGGAGGATGTCTTCATTATGGTTTGGAACAATACCACGAGGCAATAGAATGGTTCTCGAGGATTACGGCCCTTGACTCGAGGTAAAATATTCTCCCAGTTGAACTGTCAAGTGGCTGTTCATAGTGTCTGACTCTTTCGCAGCCACGTTGAGGCAATTACAAACCAAGCCGCAACTCTATACTGCCTCAACCGCCAAGACGAGGCTGAACAGCACTGGATCAGAGCTGTCAAGGTGCAACCGAGCTACCTGGAAGCCGTCGAGCACCTAGTCGGGCTTCTTTACAAGAAGCGCAGCAAAGAAGCCGTTGATATCATCGACTACGTACAGCATGCCTTGAGAGTATCGTCATCAAAGCCTACGCAGCCCCCACAAGTCGGCGGCGGCAGAGTGGCTGCTTGTGATGGCATTCCTGGAACTGCCGTGTCTCGGGATTTTCAAATTACTGACTTGGTGCAGGCGCACCATCAAGTTGGGACTCTCAGCGAAGCTACAAAGACCCATGGGTTTGGATCAAGCGGGTACGCCATACCCGGAAAGGAAAACGGGCGGATCTTGGCTTTGATTCATGCCAAGGGAACCATGCTGTACAGTCTCAAGGAGGTCAACAAGGCCTCAGCGGCCTTCGAAGAAGCTGTGTTGATAAGCCTCGGTCGTCAGATGAGCGGCATACAAGATTTGGTGCGCCAAATCCAGACTGTCCTATCGCCAAGGGATGCTCGTTCCGTTCAGAATGGGCAGGCCAGCATTGCTCCGCGGCCTTTGTTATTGCCTCCTGAACGAGCTCGGCACACTGCTCATCTTGTTTTTGGTGGTAGCGGTGAACTACCTGGCCTGCGACATCTGGTGGAGGGCTCAACGAAGCGCGCTGCGGTGCAAACGACGAGTAACTCGCTCTTGTCGCTAGCAAAGATCTTTCAAGACGCCCTTTCGAGCGGTCACGCGACCCCTGACATCTTGCAACGTCCTTCTGGCGTCGAAGACATATTGGCTCTCTACTACCTTTCTTTGTCTCTCCAGGAAAGCCCTTCCACTGCGAACAACGTCGGAATTCTCCTTGCAGGAGTTCAGCAAGCCGTACCTCACCCTCCTGACTCCAACCTTGATAGGTTCCCTCAACCGAGCATTCCTGGAATTGTTCCCGGCAGTGGCCTAGCTCTGGCCCTGGCGTACTACCACTACGGCTTGCGCTTGGATCCCAAGCATGTCCACCTTCATACAAACCTTGGAAGCTTGCTGAAAGACATCGGCCAACTGGATCTCGCGATTCAAATGTATGAGCAGGCTGTGTCATGTGACGGGACCTTTGACATAGCCCTGACAAACCTGGCCAATGCTGTCAAAGACAGAGGTCGCATCAACGATGCAATCACGTACTACAAACGAGCAGTGAGCTCCAACCCAGATTTTGCAGAAGCCGTATGTGGGCTTTCCACTGCGCTGAACTCTGTTTGCGATTGGAGAGGTCGTGGGGGGGTTATCCTGCAGTCAGGAAAACATGACCGATGGCACGTCGACGAAAAGGGCCTTCTCATGGATGCACACTCTCTAGGACATGAGAGTGGCCTTACCAGCCGCGTCGTGCGCATCATCGGCCGCCAACTGAACGACGCATCGAACTGGGGCCGTGGTGTTTTGGAGGAAAATATTATCCTCGTTTTCGCAAAGCAGATCAGGGACAACGGCATTGCGGAATCTTTGCAGGTTGAGAAATCATTGAGGGAGTGGAGCAAAAGGCCCTGGGAAGGCTCGCGTATCATCCGTCTGGTGGAACGGACCACTCGGGCAACCCAGTGGAGATGGTATCGCGATCGTTACATCTCTGGGACCGAGGCAGGTTCTCGGTACACGCGGCTACGTGTACCCAATGGCCTCACCGTCCCATCAGCTCCAACCGTCCTTCCATTCCACACGTTTACGTGTCCGCTATCGGCGAAAGACATTCGAGCTATATCACAGCGAAATGGGATTCGAATATCTTGCTCAACGCTGCGGTTGCCGTGGCTTCCAGCCACCGTCTATCCACCACCACCACCACCCAACCCTCACTTAAACGTGGGGTATGTGTCGTCAGACTTCAACAACCACCCTCTCGCTCATCTGTAAGTTGCCAAAATCGGGTCGAGGAGCAGAAACACGTTTACTAACCACGTCGATATGATAGGATGCAATCTGTCTTTGGTCTCCACAACACTCAACGGGCCCATGCCTTCTGCTATGCTACCACAGCGAGTGACCGGTCCATTCATCGACAGCAGATTGAGCGTGAGGCCCCTGTCTTTCGTGACGTCAGCAGCTGGCCGGCAGACAAGCTGGTGCAGCAAATTGTCAAGGATGAAATTCACATTCTCGTCAATCTCAACGGTTATACCAGGGGGGCGCGCAACGAGATCTTCGCTGCACGCCCTGCGCCAGTTCAAATGTCATTCATGGGGTTTGCTGGCACTCTGGGAGCTGAGTGGTGCGACTATATATTGGCGGATAGCACTGCGATACCACCGGAGACCTTAAGGCCTTGGCGAAAGAACGTAGGGGTGGACGACGTGTTCCACGACGGGACAGAGGGCGATGGGGAGGATTGGATGTACTCGGAAAACATCATCTTCTGTCGTGACACGTTCTTCTGTTGCGACCATGCCCAGTCCTGTGACGCAGGCGAACGTCAAGTCACATGGGAACAAGAACAGAAGCGCCGCTGGAAGATGCGCAAGGAGCTTTTCCCCAGCCTGCCCGACGATGCCATCATCATGGGGAACTTCAACCAGCTCTACAAGGTGCGTCTAAGACGACAAGTTGAACTTTTGGAGGATTCTTCATGACTAACTGTGGCTAGATTGAACCGACAACTTTCCGGTCCTGGTTGCGCATTCTAGCGCAGGTGCCAAAGGCTGTTCTATGGCTACTTAGGTTCCCTGAACTTGGGGAAGCCAATCTACGACGGACAGCGAAGGCCTGGGCTGGAACAGAGGTCGCCAGCCGTCTAATCTTTACTGATGTCGCGCCAAAAAGCCAGCACATCTCGCGCACTCGCGTCTGCGACTTATTTCTCGACACTCCGGAGTGCAATGCACACACCACCGCGGCAGATGTGCTCTGGTCAAGCACGCCTTTGCTTACACTCCCACGATATCCGTACAAGATGTGCTCCCGGATGGCAGCCTCAATTCTAAAAGGGGCTCTACCCAAGTCGAGCGAGGGGCAGCAGGCGGCTGCCGAGTTGATTGCTGGGAGTGAAGCGGAATACGAACAAAGTGCTGTACGACTTGCCAGCGGGCTCAGTTACTCCATGGCTGGTAACGGCTACGGGGAGGGTCATGGACGCTTGGCTGAGGTGCGCAAGTTGCTATGGGATAGCAAGTGGATATGCGGGCTCTTCAACACGCAACGATGGGTCGACGACGTCGAAACGGCGTATGAGGAGGCATGGCGGCGATGGGTCTCTGGGGAAGGTGGAGACATTTATATCTAAGGGGAGATCTTTGCAGCGTGTTACCGAGCGGAACAGGCCCTGTATTCGTTTGAACGATTTGAATGAATGACGGACAGAACACGCCCAACGTGTAGACGAGACGAGACGGAACGGTAAACCACTTTGCGGCGGAAAAAGGGCAGCCTTGGACAGGAGTTTGGCGTGTATTCGACATCGGTATGGTTGTTCCAAGGTACAGGTATTATTGAGAGATGGATTGATGGAGCTGGGAG
>JABFEP010000134.1:0-26688 GCA_013618265.1 Fusarium albidum
GGGGCTGCTGGGGGCGGCCGGGGCTGACCGGTCTGGGCTGGCATCAGTGGACTCGTCCGGGGCTTTCCAATCGGCGTCGAAGCTTACAATGGGCCGTCCCGGACTGTCACTGACGGCTGTGGGTTCCGGGAGATTGGGGCTCCGATCCTTCAATCGCATGCTCGTGGCCGCGCGGATTTCCTGGCCGCGAACTTCCATGCCATTCTTCCTCTCCACCTTCTCATCCACAGGGGCAACGCTCTCATTCGCAGGATTGCTTGTGTATAGGGGGTTGCGCGAGCGCGTGGGAGGGTTGCGGAAAATCTCAACGCGATCAAGAGGCTTCGTCTTGTCATCGTCCTGCTTGGGGGACTCAAAACGAACGCGGTTCATGGGGTTCTGAGGTCGGTTGCTGAGCTTTTGCGGTGATGCACGACCAGAGGCGACGGTGCCCTTTTGCCCCGACGTCTCGGGCTCCTCCCAGATCTGGTCTCCAGAAAAGGGCCGCTCGACCTCTCCGCTGATGTTCCTCTTGAGGCTTGCTTGGCGGCGGTGTTCGGAAAATTTGCCAGAACGACCAATACTGCCATAGGCCTTGTTCCTGCGGCTTGACGGGGCCCCTGACTGACTCTGCTCCAGCGACGGGCGGCTCTCGGGTGCGTTGCCCTCACTCTCGGTTGAACTGCCCGAGCACGATCTGGTGCCGCCTCCAACGCTAGCGGTGCGGGCATGAGCGTAGCTGTTCTTCCGAAGGTGTGACCGGTATCGATAGGGACCATCGGGGCGAGGACATGGTGTGCCGTTTTGGTGCTGCCACACGAGCTCGGCAGCTTCATCGAGAGCAGCACCGTGTATCCGAGACTCGTCATCGAGTGTCTCTTGCACGGGCGACTTGGTACCCTTTTGCAAGTCCATCTCCTCCATGGCTCCGCGCAATGAGCTAGCTTCCTCCTTCTCCATCCATCTCTGCCCGCGCTCAATGTAGGTGGCCGAAGGAACCACCTCAGATGGCCTCAGAGGCACCGAGGGAGATGTCGGATAGCAGTCACGGCTCCGGCCGCTGGTGGTGGAATATCGCGAGGCAAGGCTGCCGGCAGCAATGCTGGGGTTCTTGGAGGGCGCGCGCTCAAGGCCAGGTAGGCTCTCGGCCTGAGAGGCAGCATCCGGGCTGAAGCGGCCGGTGCTGGAGCGGTGAAGGCTCGAACGGTGCAGGCTTGATCGGGGAGCCGGACGAGCACCGGCAGGCTGAGGTCTCGCACCTCCGGGTCTGGTAACGCGGTTTGACCGAAGCTCCGCCAGGTAATTCGCTGTTCGGCGGACGGGCAGTTAGCCAGGGGATATCTCGGACGTGCTCAGATTCACGTGTCATACCAAACTGATCGTTGGTCATATACGAGGGCGACGGCGGAGTCACCTTGCGCGGCTTGGTGTCGCTCGACCTCACCGTAGCTGGCATCTTGGCCGGAAGACGTGGTTGAGGTATTAAAGAATACTGAAGAAGAATATTCTGCCCGGCAGAGAAGAGCGGAAGGGGAGGGGAGGACGGCGGGTCGATAACTCAGGTGATTGACTGACTGGGTGTGGTGTGAGGCCGAGGGCAGACGCTTTTGAACGGTCGATCGCAAGGGCGGACGAGCTTCCAGGTGCGGAGTTGACCGGGCAACGAGCGGGATCGGCATGGCATGCGTCAGAGGTATCACCAGCAGCAACAAACCGCCCTGCTGAGAAGCATATGACAAAGAGGAGACGAACGAAAATTACCTTTTATTATACCGTGGTTTAGATGCTATGCTAAGCCCGGCCGGCATTGCTGGCTATATGCATGCTTTTGGGCAAAGTGTATGTTGTTGCAGTGTCTACCTACTCATACAGTTCTTTTATTAGGCGGGGGGACGTGGCTACGCAGCTGAAGGCTGTTCTTTGATGTGTCTGCCTCTCATTTGCCCCCGTATTCGTCTTTTCATGCCAAACCCCATGCAATGCACAGAGGGAGCTCGCTCACTCTCCCTTGACTCCCTTTTCGGGCTCCTTGTCCTTCGGGGGTGGTGGAGGCTCAGTAAAACCAAGGTTCTTGAACTCATCCCTAGCCATCAGATTTCTACGGGCCGTTTGAAATTTCAAGTCAGCCCGCTTTGTTCCGAAAGAGGCGCTTGCGTCATGGAAGATGCTCGACATCCAAAAGGGAGGCTCTCACCTATCCATCCGGCATGAGAGGTAGGTCTTTGCCAAATCGCGGCACTCGTCTTCATTAACACCTCGCACTTTTTTCATGCATCCAAGGTATTTTGTCATGATAACCCTGCATTCGCCTAGAGTAGAGAGTGATGGGGTCAATTTCCCTTGTCCCTTTTCGAATTCTTTGAGGGAAATGGAGGCGACTCCGAGGTGGAATAGGGAGGGCGCTGCTCACCATCATGATCCAGGGGGAAGCTTCCACGCTGGGGACTAGCAGCCGGGGCACAGTTCAG
The DNA here is from genome assembly GCA_013618265.1 of Fusarium albidum. Lineage (NCBI taxonomy): Eukaryota > Fungi > Ascomycota > Sordariomycetes > Hypocreales > Nectriaceae > Fusarium > Fusarium albidum. The sequence goes on from JABFEP010000134.1 coordinate 2,448, forward strand.
TTAGATATCGCGGGCTGGGACCAAAAGATAGGTTCCTCAAGTGACTCACGGCCTGGGCTTTGTGAGAGGCAGAGAACCGGGGCTACCGAAGGTACTCATGTCTTTGGTTTGGGCTTTGGGCTTATGGCTGATTCCCACGACATCCGTCTGTACAATGGGGCGTGACAGAAAAAGTCCAGTCAGGCGACTTGCTGTGGCGCATTCGCCGCGAACTCTTTTTCTGTTTAAAAAAAAAAAACCGCAGGCATTTATTTATCCACTGTGGCTGGTGACGTGGCACGAATCTTGTTTTGCCTCCAGCTCTCTCTCCAAACCCGGCGACCAAATGTGCCTAGCCAAAAGAGGCCTAAAGCAAGCTTGGTAGCTTCTCCCGAAATACCACCCAGCCACAAGCCAGGCAACTCCCAGGCTCAAAAAGTTGGTAGCATGTCCCCGGCCCGTATAGGCAAATACACGTGAACCCGACATCACCTGGAACCGGCACTCCAACTTGAACGCATGAATTCCTGTAATTGATCGATCAGCGACGACGCGCGCACCTTCAAAGCCTCCGTGTCCTGGCCAGCCGGACTCCCTGACGAACCAAAGTCTCAGCTTCAAGCCGCTCCTCCCATCGTCTGCTTGCTTCCGTCTCCCTCCCATCGGTCGCGAGAAAACAAATCCTCGTCCACCATGGCTGCCCTCGGCGAGGATCTGCTGAGCACCGTCAACAAGCTGCAGGATCTGGTCTTTAACACCATCGGCAGCGACTCGCTTGACCTGCCTCAGATTGTACGCTCTCATCAATTGACGAATTAGTTCCTGCCGCCCTTGGCTAACCCGTTATCCCTCTCCCCAGGTCGTTGTCGGTTCCCAGTCCGCGGGCAAGTCCTCCGTCCTTGAAAACATTGTCGGCCGCGACTTTCTACCCCGAGGAAGCGGCATCGTCACCCGCCGACCCCTGATCTTGCAGCTCATCAACGTCCCCGACGACGAAAGCGCCCCCGATCCCTCGAGCGATCCTTATCGATCCCCCGGCGCTGCTCGTCGCTCCGAGTGGGCCGAATTCCATCACATTCCCAACCGGAAATTCAACGACTTTGGCGATGTCAAGCGCGAGATCGAGAACGAGACGTCCCGTGTCGCCGGAAACAACAAGGGTATCAACCGACAACCCATCAACCTCAAGATTTACTCCCCTCACGTTCTCAACCTGACACTTGTTGATCTTCCCGGCCTGACCAAGGTAAGAAAAAAAAAAAACCATTGCCCCTTTCGTCTGCCATGCCACTCGTCCGTCGCCGAGCCCCACTGACCATCTATCTACCCGCAGGTCCCTATCGGTGACCAGCCTACCGACATTGAGAAGCAGACTCGAAACCTCATTTCCGAATACATCGCCAAGCCCAACAGTATCATCCTCGCCGTCTCCCCTGCTAACGTCGATATCGTCAACTCGGAGGCTCTGAAGCTCGCCCGTCATGTCGACGCTCTTGGCCGGAGGACCATCGGTGTCCTGACAAAGGTCGACCTCATGGACCATGGCACAAACGCTCTCGACATCCTCTCGGGCCGTGTCTATCCTCTGAAGCTTGGCTTCATTGGCGTCGTCAACCGCTCGCAGCAGGACATCCAGGGAAACAAGCCCATGGAGGAGGCTCTCCAGGCCGAGACCGAGTTCTTCAAGCACCACCCTGCCTACCGCAACATCTCCAGCCGATGCGGTACTCACTACCTCGCCAAAACACTGAACACGACTCTGATGGGCCACATCCGCGAACGATTGCCCGACATCAAGGCCCGTCTGAACACGCTCATGGGCCAGACCCAGCAGGAGCTGGCTAGCTACGGCGACATGCACTTTAGTGGAAAGGAGCACCGTGGTTCTCTCATCCTCCAGCAAATGACCCGCTTCGCCAACTCTTTCATATCCTCCATTGACGGCACCCCGACCGAGATCTCGACCAAGGAGCTCTGCGGTGGTGCCCGTATCTACTACATCTTCAACTCCGTCTTCGGTAGCTCGCTAGAATCCATCGATCCCACCTCTAACCTGTCTGCCCTCGACATCCGGACAGCCATCCGAAACTCGACTGGTCCTAGGCCCAGTCTCTTCGTTCCAGAGATGGCTTTCGACCTCCTAGTCAAGCCTCAGATCAAGCTCCTAGAGATTCCTAGCCAACGGTGTGTCGAGCTCGTGTACGAGGAGCTGATCAAGATCTGTCACACTTGTGGCTCTACCGAGCTTTCACGTTACCCCAGGCTTCAGGCCAAGCTGATCGAGACCGTCTCGGATCTTCTTCGTGAACGACTCGGCCCCGCATCCTCGTATGTCGAGTCTCTCATTTCGATCCAGCGCGCCTACATCAACACCAACCACCCCAACTTCCTCGGTGCCGCTGCTGCCATGAGCAATGTTGTCACTGCCAAGCAGGAACGAGAACGAAAACGCTTGATCCAGGACGAGCGTGAGCGTCGGGAAAAGCGACGTCTCCAGGAGCTCGAGGCCAACGGTGATGGCCCTGAGAGTGAGGATGGTGTCACCGCCCCGGCAGAGAAGTTGGACAAGGCGACGACCCGAAGTAAGGCCATCAAGCCTCCTCGCAGCCTATCGCCCCCTGTCCATGAGAATGGGGCCGGTAGCCTAGCGGCAGCCATGAACTCGGGCAGCCTCAACGGCATCCGGTCAGCGTCGCCTTCGCGATTCAATCAGCAGGGCCTGGGCGGCGCGCGGGACTCGTTCCTGAACTATTTCTTCGGCAAGGATGGTACCGCCATTGGAGCCCCCCTACCCAGCCCCTTATCCAACGGACGACATAGCAGCCAGGGCTCCGAGACCAACTTCCCCATTATCCGCCGGGAGGAGAAACTTCCCATGCGACCATCCACGGCCCAGGAGATCGACTTCGATCGAACAGGGAAGAGCTACGGCTTGGCATCCCAGATGGTGAGTTACGAAGAACAGGTGCCTGGCCTCCTCTTCTCGCACGCCACTAACCTCCACCCCCAGGGAGAATCCGCGGAGCCGGCCATGACGGAGCGCGAGGGCATGGAGACGGAGCTCATCCGAGCCCTCATCTCTTCCTACTTCAACATCGTCCGCGAGTCCATTGCCGACCAGGTCCCCAAGGCCGTCATGCACCTCCTCGTCAACCACTGCAAGGACGTGGTCCAGAACCGCCTCGTCAGCGAACTCTACAAGGAGGCTCTCTTCGAGGAGCTGCTATACGAGGACGATGGCGTCAAGAAGGAGCGCGAGAAGTGCGAGCGCCTGCTCCAGACCTACCGCGAGGCCGCCAAGATTATCGGCGAGGTGCTGTAGATTCGACATCCAGGACCCACCCTTCCCCTCTTTATCTCCCGCCCTGGAAGACCGGGAAGACAGGCGTCGAATTAGATACGACATTAATGAAGAAGAAAAAAGACGTCCATGTGTGGATAGACTTGGGAGTCAAGACATGAAACTGGGGTCGGACAATGTCGAGCACTTTTTGCTACCGTTCTGCAGAGCTCTTGGAGCTGGTTACGCGAGGAAAGAGACAGGCAGAGGCAGAGGCAGAGAGAGAGTGTGTGTGTAACACGACGTTGTAAACCTTTTTGTGTCGATTTTGTACATCATCATGGCATTGGTTTTTTAGTTTTTTGCCACCTAGTTACTTCCCAACGACGGTTGCCCTGCAAGATGCAGAAAGCAACAAGAGGAGGAGGAGGCCTGTATGAATGTAAAACAAACTCGGCTCGTCGTCCTCTACCAGAATACAATGTACTACTTTCACTCTCTCTCCATGGCAAGGACTTTTAACTCTTGGTGTTGGGGATGTATTACTTAGATTAATTTACATAGGGTGGCTAATGTGGTAAATAAGCTGTTCTAATAAGAGATCCTAATCTTCTCCCGTCAAGTCCACGAGTCAGTGCTTCCGACTCAGGTCAATCATCTCGCGTTTCTTTGATAACTTGCTCGTCCTCCCGTGCCGGCTGTAGGATAGCGGGGGTCATAATCATCATACTCTACTCTCGTCGGCGGTTGACCGGCCGCACCGTAAACCGTCCGTGGGTCAGGAGGATAGTGGTCCATCCTGTCACCCGAAAGACCGTCCATCCCTTGGTGAGGGGGATGGCCCATGTAATCTCTTGGGGGTGGTCGTGTGCTGTAGGAATAGTGGTCTCTCTCGTCCTGTCGGACAGGACGTCTGATGTAGTAGTCGCCCTGAGGGTCATGCACTTGAACTAGTTCGTAAGCCTCGACCGGAAGTCTTGGGGGCTCCCGCAGCTCATGATAGTCGTAGTAGACGCGATGGGGACCAGGGTGTGGCTCATATTGATATCCTGGTGGCGCATGTCTTGCCCGAGGGCTGTGCTCTCGATAACGCACTGGGGCTCGGTCATCATACCAACGAGAGGGGGGAGGTCCACGAGAGTCAAACAAGCCATCGTCCGGTACGCCGTATCCGGAGTCTTGAGGCAGAGTGTCTCGTGCCCTCATTCCTCGCCCGATTTCGCGGCCCCAAGGGTCGACATAGATAACTTCTTCCTCGACCACATCCCGGTAGTTCTCAATGGCGCCTCGCTGGCTATGATCGTGTGCTTCTACGAAGCTAGGTGCTGCATCCGCCGATGGATGAACTGAGCGACAGTAGTCGCGTGGTCTGTTTCCAACCGACGGGCTCCTTTCACGAGCGCCTGCAACGAAGTAACGCTGCTCCCGGGCATCACGATAGTCAAGCGACCGCTCGTCGCGCCAGTGTGTTGCTTGCTGGGATTGAACGGCGACAGACCGTGCATTGGTTGAAGTATGCTCGATCATGACTTCGCTTCGCTCATCCCGCCTAACTATCTGATCGTCTCTCCCAGTGTCCGAGGCCGAATGATCAGATCGAGGCGTGCCCCGAACAGAAGTGCTTGCCGTGGGTCTTTCTTGTTGAACCTTTGCAACGTGACCCTTCTTTCGACCGTAAACTTCGCTAGCAGGTCGAAGATGCGGGACGTCGAGCTCAGATTGGCTACTTTGCTGAGCTTGGGTGGGGATTTGGCCGGGATCTGCCTCTTCTCGGGTCTCGCGATCATCTTGGTTGCCGTAGTTGGCTGGCTCCTGCATCTGGTTCCCTGTTTGAGGGGCTTCGATAGCCTGACGCTGGTGGCTATCGCGTTTCCTCAAGATCCCGGCCGAGTTGCCCGAGTTTCCACTCAAATCCCCGTCTAGAGGAGTCTTCTCCGACTTCGCCTCTGGCGGGCATTGCTGGGCCTTATCTGTGAACGCCTCCTCGAAAGCCCACGGGATAGCGTCCGCCACGATCGCATAGGCTGAATGGTTATTCTTGAGCATATTTTTCAGACCATACAATGAAGACTCTTCTGGCAGTGTGACCATGTCGGGTGAGAGTGCCTGGGCTTGCGGAGCCTCAGCATGCTCCTTCATCAAGTGGTTGAGGAGTTGGGGCAGGGAAAAGTTTCGGTTCTTAAAACACACGTTGCACCCAAGTCCGTAAGTATGCCGTGCACCGCGCATCTCCTTGTAATTTGACAGGCCATCGCTGAGCATTGCTAGAGGAGCAGCTTCGTGATAGTCATTGTCAAAACTCTTGGCTATGTGATGGATCACAGCATAGACCTTCACAGAAGTTGGAAGACTCTTGACACCAGCCATCTTAAGCCAAGTATCCTTTGTGACCTTCGCCATGGCATCCAGTCGCGTCTTGTATAAATCATCAGCCGACTTTGCGTCGTAATCGGCTTGGAGACTAGGATGCTGGCCGTAGTCGAAAGCTGGGGGTGCCAATACAGGAGGACCCGAGTAGCCAATAGCTTGCTCATTGGGGCTATATCCATCCGCAAAGGGTTGAAGGGGGTATGGGGCATATGCCGCATTGTTGTCTGGATACGACGCAGTCGAGTAAGGCGCTCCATAAGCATGACTATACGGGTTCGCTGTCGGTACAGGAACATGAGGGCCAGAACTATATGGCGGAGCGAGTCCTGGCACTGGCGGTCCGTATCCAGGGGGGCAATATCCTAGTGGTGCGCCTGGCTGGTAGCTGGCATATCCGGCTGCGGCTTGAGGAGCGCCTGGCTGAAGCGAGTAGGATGAAGACTTCCCATAGTGGGTGAGTTCCAAACTCCTTGGTTCAGGGCTGAATGGGGGGACTCCTGGCCATTCTGCCCTCCAATGAACAACAATGTTGCCCAGACTGAGAGCACTCGTGTGCTTAGCTGCGTAGTGCTGGATAACGCCTTCGAACCCGAAGAACTTCAGATTTCCGTCGCATCCGTTGCACAGGAACAGTTCCTTGCGGAAGTGCTCTGTGTGAGGCTTTACCTTCATATCAAATACCCATTTCATATTCTCCAACGTCAATTTCTGAGTCCACGGTCCCTCTGGCGGCTCGGCGATTGGCTGCTTTCCTGCAGCGATGGCAGCTGCGGTGTCTTTCGCAACTTCGGCGTAGAATCTCTTCCGAACGTAGAGCAGAACGTCCGCTGCGAATTGTGGGCAGTTCTTCTTTTTGAGTTTTTCGCCATTGTTCCACCCCTTGATGATCTCGTCTGCATGATTTGAAATACGAGCTCGGACGGGTCCCTGAGCATCGTCCCATTCCTGATCAGAGACCTCTCTCGGTTCTCGAGGAGGTCTGCTGTTCTGCTGCGTCGCGAGATTATCATGAAAGGCCTGGGCATTAACCACCTTTTCTTTCTCCCTCAATTCCGCGTCTCTTCTCTGGGCAAGAAGACGGGGCTTCAGAAGTTCCCAAGCGTTCTCATCGAGCGGAGTGATTATCTGAAGAGCTGCCTGGAATGAGGGTATGTGGGCCAGAACACGGGCAGTGAGGGGAGGCTCAAGCAGCAGCGCTCGACGCTCAATGTCTGCACGTCTCTGGGCTTTTAGTTGTGCCACTTCTTCTTTCGTTCGCTTCTGCTGCCCCTGGGTGCGCGGTTGTTGGTTGGCTGTGTCTGGTTTTGCAGCAAGTCCGGGTACTTCGTTTGTGCCGGTTGCTCGATGTTGCTGCTCCACGTGATTGTGAGCGGTGTCCGCCAAACGCTGGTTCAAGTGAGGTTTGGGAGCATGTGCCGCATCGGGACTCGGGTTTTCAGCTCCAGCCGATTCCGACTCAGTCGGACGCATAGACATCCACACTGACTTGAGCCCTCCCGCTAGGTCCCATTTCTCCCAACGTGAAACATCCACCAACGCCTGCTTTCCCCAGATCTCAAGGCCCTTGACCCACTCCTCGGCAGCTGCAGACCCAAGTTTCTTGACCTGTTCAAATTCTTCCTTGATTTGATTAACATGCTCTGACCAGAAAATTTTGGTCACCTGTGTATTCGGAGGAAGAGCCCCGGTCTGCATGACCCGAGGAGGGATGACGCGGAGTTGGTCGGTCATCAGCACCGGAGGAAGAGCTGGAAGGAGAAGCGAGGGAATCGAGGAGGACAAGAGGACGTCGATCTCCTGCAGCGATTATTAGGGACGCACCAAGAAAGATGATGAAAAAAAAGACACTTACTTTGACGCTTCTTTTCACCAGGCAACTTCCACAGGTGCAGACACAGAATGGGAAAATCGGATAGACGCCCTTGGCGCCCGGTCCATGAGCTTGCAAGTCACTTTGGTCACTCTTTGCACCGCAAAACTGGCATGACACGGAGCAAATGAGACGCCACATCTGTAGCTCTGATTTGCCCTTGAGCGGGGCGGGTATCCGGGGCCAAAACAGACGCCTTGAAGCTTGCCATATTGCATCAGGCTTCAAGTGTGCAAGGGCCGAAGGCAATTCATGGCGATGAGAAGGAGAGCTGATGGAAGAGGAGAGGTTGAGAAACGAATGAAACAGTTTGTTGACAGACAACAAACAACCCAGAGTCCTGGGCGGAACAAATGTGAAGATATGTTGCCATATCTCTGCTGGGAGCTGCTTCGCTCGGTCCGCGACAGAGCCTGTGAGCCCCCTTGAGCCGACTGGCTCGTCTTGGGATATCCTCAGCCTCTTCACACTCTCGGGTTGGTTTAGATCCGAGGATCCTGGTGATTTGCGTTTGTTTAGAGTGCCATGGGACTGCGTGACGTCGTCGAGTAGAGCCGCTGTAGGGTCGTAACTGGAGGCGTCTGAGGGCTCATAATCATTGGGTTGGTCGGCCATTCGAATATCCACGCTGTGTGTGCCATCATGAGGCGGTTGTGCTGCTGGGGTGATCATCATCTCTGGGGCGTGACCATCTAGGTTTCCTGCGTCGAGAGACATTTCTCCTCGGGGAACCCAAGGCGGATGAGATGGAGCGAGTTGGAGGAGAGGAAAATCAGAAAGGCTGGCTTGGCGGAGCCGGAGGAAACTTGCGCAACAAGGGAAGGGGCAGGTAGTCAACACTTGTCAGGAGAAGAGGCGCGTGGTGCTGAAGGGGCGATTCTCGCTTTGCAGGGCGGGCAACTAGTCAAGAAAGGGAGGGATTAGAGACTTGACCATCTCATTGCACCCTCACATGCTTGTCTAGGTTTGTTTTCAACAGCGTGAGCAGGGCATACAGGTAGGTAGGGGTAGTTTGTGATGTTTGGGATGAAGAAAGAGATAGGGACGGGTTGTTGCGTTAAGAGGTTTTGACGGTCCGGGGCCCGTTACCTAATTGGAAAATTAGAAGCCGCAATCGGGAGGACCCACCGGACCGACCGGCGGGCGACCCTACATACACCGCCGGCGGTGTAAATAATATTATGTAACTCTATACCGCCGGCGGTATAAATAAGATCTCGTATATAAGTAGGACCGGGGTAATGGTATTAACATATTAAATTAATATAACGATTCCTTAACTAATAGCTTCTATAGCACTAGTTTAATAACTAAGAGCCCCTATAGCTTTAATTCTACGATTAATACTTAATATTAATTAATTAATTATATTAGCAATATTAAATTCACTGCTAGCGCCTTCCGCAGCTTTAATCTAATAACTATATTATAGTATTAATTTTACCGCTAGCGGCTTTGGTAGTATTAATTCTATACTAGCTAGGCTACTTCTATAGCATTAAGTTAATAATTAATAGCCTTTCTAGAATTAATTTAACCCGCCGTGCCCTTCCTCTACTATAATAGACCTATCTAAAGCCCCTTGTTACTTCCCCTATAATACTACCCCTCTTAAAAGCTAATATAAGTTACTAGAGGACCTACATACCACGGCTAACGCTTAGGTAAAGCTACGAGGCTATGCCTTTATTACTAGGAGATCTAGAAAGACTCTTAATAGTAGGAGTATAGTTATACTTCTTTATAATCATGGAGAGCAACTTCTTGCCCCTAAAGACCCTAATAAATAGTAGCGGGTTATCATAATATACTAGGCTAGATACCTCTTCTTTATTATAGTAAAAAAAGGCCTCGATAGGAGTAAATAAAGTCTTAGGTATTATTCTAATCTTAAATTCGCCTAGTATAATTACGAACTAAGCCTTTACGAAGTAGTATATCCTGAGTATTATTAACTCTTATACTTCGACGAAATAATAGTCTATTAGCTTGCTAATTCCGGCATTATACTAAGAGAGATTATGTTATTTTTATGCGCTATATTGGATATACTTACTATATAGTAAGATATCTATAACTATATTATACGGAGTAAAAGAAACCTTATTGGAGGTTAGAGTAATATATATGCCCTTAATAAGTAGCTTAAGAGTGAGAGCTTCTAGAGCTAAATATGCCTCAACGAGAGCTATAGGGTTACTATAATATTATTTATATACCCTGCCTCTCTAGCATACCTTAAACTATATCCTGAAGTGCTTATTACAGATTATATATATAGGACTAATAAGTATAAGATATCTCTTCTAGATATAGTTAGTATTAATACCTATTGATAGACCTTCTATATTATATTTATAATCCTTAGTAGCAAGGAAGAGGGCGACTTTATCTAGGCCCTTAAGCGTTTATAACATATATATAAGCTTTATTGGGCAGCTCTTTCCTCTATAGTACTTATAGATCGCTACCTAGCTTATATAATACTATTTCCTCTTCTTTATATTTCTCTTAATTAGGCCCTTATAGTATATTAATAAGGTGGTCCTAACCTACTATATACCTATATTTACTTGGGATAAAGACGATTCCTAGGGGTAAGTAGACTAGAAGAAGTTCTATAACTCTTAATATAAGATTATAGCCTCGCTAACTATAGCTATACATAACGAAAGGCTTAAGAAGTTTAAGAAGCGTTATATCGCCGACTACCTTAACGAGATGGGTTATATTATAAAGACTCAGTTAAACCTATATAAAGAGAGGTTCATAAAGGTATAGGCAAACTAATAACCCTAACTTTGAGTAATATATTATATTACGGTGCGAAGGTGTCTATAATCTTATTAAAGACTATCTAAAAATATTATACGTTAACCTCTTCAAGGCCTAAAGATTATTAAGCGTATTTTAGTAAACTAGCTAGCCGAGCTTAAGGTAAAGTAAGCTAGGTAGTATATTAGTATACCTATTTAGCTATATAAACCGTTATATAGCAATATCTATAGCTAGGTCTTATATAGAGCCCTATAGAAGGTTAAGGCTTAGCGGTAATAATTATTAGACGATAAGTATCCGGCGTATACGGGGGTTTTTACTAGGTCCCTTAGTCTACCATATACCTATACTCTAAAGCCGTTAATAGATAATAATTAACCCCTTCTCTTATACTATTTCTACTTATATTAGTATCTCTAATGCTTAGGAAGCCCCTAGCTTCTTATTAAGCCGCGTAAGGTATTCCACTGCCTAGCTACTAGCTTAACGCTACCTATTATAAGTATATAGCGCAAGCCTTATATATTTGAAGCCGTTAAAAACGCGGTATAACTAAGGGTATTACTAAAGTACTCGAAATACGGTAGGTAAGGCTATAATATAAAGTTAAAGGTATACCCTCTATAGTATAATTACATATTATAGGCCTCTACCTAAGCCTCTATAACGATATATATAACAATATATATATCTACTTGCTCTAAAACCCGCTCGCTATTCCTATTATCTTTATTGGGGCTGTCTATAGTATCTAAGACTATAGAAGTTAATAATAATATAAACTATAACCCGTATACTTACCCCTACAAGACTAGTAGCTATTACTATAGCGCTAATAGCTCCTGCCTTATAAGTCGATAACTCCTATACTATCTTCTAAAGATATAAAGTAGCTAGAGAGGCTTAGTATACTACCCTATCTCTAGGGGTCACTAAGACTAACTATTAATACTAGAAGGCTATAGGGCTACCGTTATATTATACTAAGGTATAGTTTAACTAGTATATTAATTATAAGTAAATAGGGAGGTATTATAAGGGGGGGAATAGTATGAGAGAGTAGACTAAAGAGGATAAGGAGAGTTAGCTTAATTAGGATACAGCCGAGAATAAATAGGTTAAGCAGGGTATTAAGAGAGAAAGGGTAGGGTAGTCCTTTATATAATAGCGAGGGATATAGTATATCTAGGATGCTTATAAAAGAAATCGTAAATTATAAGTGAAATACTATAGGAACAAGAACCCCTCCTAAGAAATAACAAGAGATGAGTAGGAAATATAATTAGTATATATTATTAAATATAGAAGGAAAAGATGATTTTCTAAGTATATTTATTATAGTTTAATAGCCTAATTTAATACAGTTATAATTAAGTTAACTTATAATACTAGGTTTATTTAACAAATTAGGTATTAATTTAATACCCGAAATACTTACTAATACTAACGAAATTACTATCTTGCTTACTAATACTACTGTTGATATGTCTTCACATACGTATGTGGAAAAGCATATATAACAAGGGTGGGCTCCTGCATCTTGCATTCAATTAGAGCTACCGACTAGGAAACAGTAAGAAGCCGATGAGGCTCTCACGAGCCTCTTAACCATGTGATCACGTGACGCGGCACGCATCCGGATAATTCTCAATCCGGCTCCGGCCCGGACCTGGTCCGGGCCTGTTTCGGCTTGCCCCAACGACTGCCACAAGGCTTGAGGAACCGACAACTACTATATATAGCTATTTCAATTAATATTTGTGATATAAACCCCTATATCCTCGAGCTATATAATATTTAGCTCGTATATAGTTACACCTATAGCTAGCAAAGGCTAGCTCATGCCTAGGATTATAATTTACCGATCTCGATATTATATATTTAGACTCTAGAAGTTAAAGGCATTCTGGTAAGGGTTTATATTAGGATTAGTATGCTACTACTATTACTCAAGAGTCTTATACTAGTACTTAATATACTACTCCTCCTAGATATAATATCCCTAGGGGCGGCAGTATATAGCTATAGGATCTCCTTAGGAGGGGTACTAAGTATTCCAGGCTCTTAAAAGAGCCTAGGGATCCTAGGTATAGAGGGTATTAGCGGTAGTTAGGTTAGTTAATAAGGTATATTAAGGCTACTAATACGCTATATATAGATAATTAGCTGCTAGGTTACTAAGGCGCTACCGATACTATTAGTTATTAAATAGAGGCTATGAAGTAGCTAGTATATTCAAATTCAAGGTATAAGTTCTTCCTACTATTGTTACTGTATTATTAATAAAGATAAAGAAGTCCTAGTGGTTCTAATACTAGCCTTAGTTATAGTTATATATCTTTATAATACTAGTTAGAAAGAAGAGAAGAAAGCAAGGCTATTAGATCTGCACGTGTGTAATTAACTATGTTTATATTATATAGGCAGCGAGGGCTTGGCGAGAGGCCGGAACCCCAAAGATAGAGTTTTTATATCCTCTGAAATAGACTTAGCGCTATATAAAAAAAGTTATATAACTATTGTATAAGAGGCTATATTTAATTTACCCCCTTAGGTCGGCCCGTAAGGCTAACCTAAACCTATAATCCGTATATTCTTGGTATTTTTATATAAATTAATTCTATATAACTATCCTCTTTATCTATTAATTGTTCTAATTTCGCCTTGCTATTAGCAAGCTCTTACCAATAATTTTCCTCTAATAGTTTTTTCTTATCTATTATACTTAGTTACTTAATAAAGGTCTTATATAGCTCCCTAGCTAGGCTCTTTGTAAGCCCGTCAGCTATAATAAAGGTAGAGGGGGTATAGTTAATATTAATACGCCCCTTAACAACTTTTCAGTAAAGCTAGTAACTATATGTATTAATATAATAAAGCTTTATCTATAGCTATACTATCTCGGTCTTAATAAGGCGTACGGTTTATATATTATTTCATTAGATCTATACAGTTGGTACCTTTTAGCGAGGTATCGTGTAGGCTGCAGGCATATATTAGTCTTTAGTTAATGTAACCTAGAGCGAGAAGATTAATTGGCTTGTAAATAGAGCTCTATTTCTATAGTTAAGGTTATAATAGTTATCTGCTTGTTTACCCGCTAGCTGATTATACTATTAAAAAGCTTTATTATAAAAGCCTATAAGCTCTAGTAGTCTAGTAAGTTATTGGCGAAGCAAGTATTAGAGGCTACTTTAAGGGTATTATTAAGGCTTCCTAGCTTATAGCTATATTTGAGGTATAGGCACCGGGTATCATAAAGGTATACTAATATATAGTCTATTACTTTATAGTATAGCGGCCCTAGGTTTTAGTTAAATCTAGCAAGGCGGCTCGCTATAAATGCGATATTTAAGCGAGTTATTACCGCGGTATAGAGGATTATACTAATCTTATATTAATATAGGGTAATCTCGTATTTCTTTACTATACTATTATAAGGTAAGAGTTCTTACTTTATTATTGGCGTTAGCGGCCTATAGGCAAGCTCTCGGTTAATAAGCCTACCTGCCTTTTTGTAATAGATAGCCTATAAGAGCTATAGCTTCCTTAGCTTATAGTCCCTAGTAACTTTGATGCCTAGGAATTACTATAGGTCTTAGCTACCTTCGGGGTAATAATATAGCTATAGAGCTTTAATTATAGCTATCGCTTGCTCGTAGTCCTCCTTATAGAAGGCTAGTATATGGTTATCAATATAGAAGAAGAAGGTAATACTTCCTAGTTACTAATAGTAATTCTTACTAGCAATGTGTTAGAAACCAATTGCCTAGAGGCTGACTTTAAGGTAGTATTACTACAGGGGAGAGGATCTTTATAAACTATATAGGGCCTTTCTAAGTCGATAGATTATACTAGGCTATTAGTAACCTAGCGGCATTTATCTATAGACTATATTATCTATAGTAGTATATATAAAGGCATTTATACTATTGTATTATAGTAGCTCGAGGTTAAACCTTACTGCTATAGCTATTAGGATCTTAAATAATATTCCCATAAGCGTAGTAGTATAGGTCTCTTATAGATCCTTCACCTACTAATTGCCTCGGATAATAAGTCTTACCTTAAACCGGGTTAGCCTGCTATACTTATTGAGCTTATATATATAGACCTAATAGTAACTAAGAATCTAGTGCCTAGTAGTATTCTTTCAGTAGACTATCTCTTATAATTTAGCTATTTTATGCCTTTAGAAATAGCTTTATTTAGCCTTTTTAAACTCCTCTCTATATAGGTATTTTACTGGCTAACTATAAGATAAAAGTAGACTAAGGTTTCTCTAGTAGGTACTAATGTAGCTAATTAGCATGAATACTTATTATTACTCTTCTAGCGCGGTACTACGAGTCCCTAAACTAGGCCTTATCTTAACTTAGCTTTTATTTTTACTAGCGTGCTATAGCTATTACAGCGGCGGTATATTGCCCTTATAGGCTAATATACTCTTATTAAAGATTCTAAGGTACTTACCTTTCAATAGAGTCCCGGGGTAATTAATCTTATACTATAGATAGGGGTTATCTTTTAGTCTCTTATATAGTCTTTAGCTAGCTAAGAAAGCTACCTTCTATAATATCTTATATATAATACACTCCTTTGGCAGCGATATATTGCTAAGTATTTGCTCGCCTACCTTACTACCCCCTATACTAAGGCCTATAATAAAAGCGGCTAATAGCAATAGAGGCGGAGTTAGTAGTAGCTTAAATATTACTTTAGTATAGGTATTAGTCTACCCTCGCTTATTATTCGCTAAGGCGTTGGCATACTTATTATTATTATTATCTATCTTATCTCCTTCTTTATTAGCGTCTTATTAGACCTTTAGGTTATTACTTACCCAGATTAGCTACTTGATACGTTACTAGATATCTTAGAGGTCGAGCTCCTTAATCTTATTAGCGAGCCTCGCTAGGCTACTATCAAAGTATTGCTTCTTATTAAAGACTATATCCCTTATAGTAAAGACTTTATTTTTAATACGGTGCTAAATCTTATATAAGTTACTTGAGGTATAGCTTATAAGAAACCTAACCTAAGCTCTTATTATAAACTTTTACTTATAGTAATATCCGAGCTATATATCTATTATTATAGTATATACTTCGTACCCTTATAATTGTAAGTATAATAAGTTAGGCCGAGCTATCGGCGCGTACTTGCAAAGGCGGAAATATAAGTAGAATAACTTATATAGCGTCTTTTACCCCCTAGAGCTAGTAGGTATTCTATTATTAAGGTATATCGCCGTAGTAAGAATCTTAGGCTATAAGAACTCTGGTAGCTTAGTGGCTAGGTATAGGTATTAAGCCTTTATTTTAATAATAGCTACTACCTACGCGATACCCCCGTTCTAAGCCTAAGTATACTCGGCCGATAGCTTAACGAGTACTCTACAAGCGCTAAGCTATTATTATATAACGGGGTACTTTATAAGCTTATTATTAGTCTCTATTACTTTTATTTTAGCTCTATATTATATATTTAATATGGTAAGAAAGTCTTTAAGTATTAGCAAGAGTATATCAGTTATTCACTCTTATAAGTACTAGTCCTACTAATACCCGGTAGCTCTATAAGTAATAATTATAGCTAATATATAGCTAGTATAACCGGGCTTAAAGTTTTAGAAGTTGATAGCTAGGCGAGTGCCTAGCGACGCAAGGGCGAGAGATTTCTATAATATGTGCTATACCTAGCGCTTTATTTTACTTTAGGCATATAGCTTATACTCTACTATTAAGATCTTCTCGTTAGTTATAAGCTAAATACCCTGCAAAATATTAATAAGGAATAGGAGTATATGCAGGCCTAGGTAGCCGAGGCGATAATGCTATTGCCTTACGTTACCTTATATAGGCTTTCTCTTAATATATATTATATATTAGTTAGGCCTTACTAGCACGGACACCAGGTTATTATTTAATAAAGGAAGGCTTATTATTATAGTCATCGCCGCCTTATTAATAAGTAGTTAGTACTCAAGTACCTAATAGTTATAATATTCTTTGAGTTAGTATAAGAAGCTATAATTTAATCTTCTTATTTAGTTCTAGCCCGGGCTTATATCTTACTAGAAGCCGTGTTTCTATAGCTAGGTAAAGGAGACTAAGTTAGTTACGAACTTCTTATAGTAGACTATATTAGTTAGTCGTAGTCCTATTAGCGAGCTATTGGCTCCCTGGACCGTAATATTAACTATACTATAGCTATTAATTTTAACAGGTATTATACCTGCCTAGAGGAAGTCTCTTATAGCCGCGGTATATAGGGTCTTAAACTACGAGAGGTCGTTAAAGATATATACTATAGCGCCTAAGTTAAGGATAATTAAGTTCTTTAAGATATATATCTACTACTTACCGACTTAGAAGGCTACCTAAACCTTCTCTTAATAGCGGCCGGTTAGTTAGTTTAATAACTTAAGGACTTAATCTTCTAGACCTAACTCGCTAGCGACTTGTTAGTAGTAAGTTAGTCCTTAATTAATATAGTAAGGTATTTATCTTTTTACTATTACTCGAGCCTTTTATTATTAGCTATTGTTGGTTCGGCTTCACATACGTATGTGGGAAATCATTGTATAACATGGGTGGGTTCCTGCACTTGCATCTAATGGAACTACCGAGAAGGAAAGACTAAGAGACCGAAGAGGCTCTCACGGGCCATTTGACCATGTGATCACGTGATGCGACGGGCATCCGGGTAAACCTCACGCCGGCTCCGGCCCGGACCTGGTCCGAGCCCGACCCGGCTCTCCCCAACGACTGCCACAAGGCTCGAGGAACCGACAGCTATATAATAATAATTAGTAAGGTTATAGTAGTAATTAGTATAGGCCTTATATCTCTTAGCTCTTTCTTTCTTACTTAAGTATTCTCGCTTAAATAGCTAGTTAGTACTTTAGCTAGGGGTTAGTAACTTATTATAAAGGTTCTCGAAGCAAACTATTTCAAGTACCCCTAAGCCTCTTCCCTTATAAGTCTAGCTTTTATAGCTAGACTTATATAGTTACTTTATATTATTAGTATTAGACCGGGCTATTATGGCTAAGTTATTAGTAATTATGATTATTAAACTAAGGGCGCCTTTTATCGCTTTTACTTTAGCTATAACTTTAGGAGCTATATTATTATTAAGGTATTTTTATATAGTTAACTTAACTAGTTATGTATAATTATATCTACTTTTATTAAAGTTAACTAAACTAACTTATATCTCTTAACTTATCAAAATAGAAGGAATTAGCCTAGCTTTTAAGCTTCCTTAATTTATATAACAATTAGCAAGCTATTAGTCTTAGTCAATTACTCTAAGGTAGCTAGTTATAACTAGTTTATTATAAGCGATAGTTTACTTATTAACTTATTCCTTTATAACTAAGGCTTTAATAAAGCGCTTCTACTAAGGGATTGCTAATATATTATTATACTCTCGAAGAGCCTAGTTTTAGTAATCAACTATATTAATAATAAGGCTAACCTTTAAGAATATATGCTAAGTATTAAAATCGGTTATAATACGGTAGTATTAATAAAGGTTTATTATATTAATAGTTTTAACTATATATTTACTTTTATAACTAACTAAGCCTCTTTTAAAATTACTTATATTAGTTCACCTTATAGTTATAAAGGTAGATTAGGGTCTTATAAGTTATAAAGTTATTTAGGACAAGCTCTAATAAGTTAGTAGTAAACTCTATTAAGAAATAAGTGCTATTAGCTATTTATTTTTTATAAATCAATAAGTTAGGCTCTATAAGTATTGCTATTGCTTTAGTAAGGCTTTTATAAGTATTTACTAGTAAGTCCGCAAGGGTTATAATATTAAAGAAGTATTATAGGCTTAGCTTTTTAATAAGAGCTTTAAATTAGGCTTATTAAATAACCTAGTCCTATAGGCCTTATAAGAGAATAGTTATAGAGTTATTAATATAAGTAGATATTATAAAGATAGGTCTTAAATAGGCGTTTTCTATTAATTAAATAGTTAATATAATTAAGTATATAAGAGCTAGTATTTTAACTATTAATTATTAAATCTATAACGTATAAGTTAGATATAATTAAGTATATTTATATTATATAGGTTACGAGGGCTTGGCGAGAGGCTAGAACCCTAAAGATAGAGTTTTTATATCGTCTAAAATAGGCTTAGCGCTATATAAGAAAAGTCATAAGAGGCTACATTTAATAATATATTATTTCCCCTAGGGTATGTCAAACTATAATCAACCGTCCGCCGCGTTGAGATCCGTTATTAATGATCTGATACGCGATCATGTCTTGACTATCTTTCATCGTTCTAACCGAGGTAGATTTGGCTCTAAACTGCTGCTTAAAGATTGCATTCCTTTGAGCCCCAGCACCCTTTTACTCTTCTCATGGGGGAGTGTAGCCCCAGTCAGGGTCGACAATCCTCAGCGCACCAAGCACAATAAGTTGCCATGCCTTGAGCGTGCAAGTCGCGTTGAGGTCACTCTGCCGGGTGCACATTTTGCGTCTCCGAAGCTCAATTCACATCAAGAGTAGACGAATCCGCAAGTTTCCGTATATATCTTGACGGCATGCTTGTTCTACACCAGGATCTTCAAGATCATTAACAAGGACACTCATGAAATCGTCTAATCAATAACAAAACACACGCTTAACCTTTCGCGGACATAGAGACCTACGAAAATGCCAAGGACGCCATATCTATCCCTCGATAGCCATGTACATATGCGTATATACCGGGTGAATGCACACACTCTCACTCTTCAGCTCGCCTTGGCCTCCGGCGTGTTTGACTCGTCCACCTTGCGTCGCGAGCCGACCGTGTAAAGCCCGCCAGCACTGAAAACGACGATAGCTCCAATCAGTGTTCCAGGTGCCAGCGTGTTTCCGAAGAGCCAGATGCTCAAGAGAAGACTAACCAGTTTCCTGATGTTGAGGACGATGGTGACAGTGAGAGCAGTAGAGGCTGCGGCCAGGAGGTTGACTCCCCGAATGCAGGCGTATTGAGTCAGGACATTAATGACAAAGAAGACGAGTTGGCTGGGCACCGGAAAAGAGAGGTTGGCGATCCCCATAAAGCCGGGCAATTGTATCGGGGGACTCGTCATGAGATGTGCGAAAGTGCGTGCCATGGACGGGGCGAACGGAATGAATAGTGGCAGGGAGAGGGCATGAGAGTAGAATAGATTTTCCCTCCACTGTGGGCCATACTTGGCATACGTTGCTTCGGTGTAGAGTCCCATGATGGCGGACAGGATCTGGGCAACGAAGAGGATGATGAGGCCAGTACCGAAGGCTGGGCGGCCAGCACTCTCCCCCACTCCCTGAGAGTTATTGTTAAGAATTGCAAGTTACGAAACGACTGATGTGCAGATATCCTTACCTTGGCTTGCGCATCATACCAAGCAGCCATGATGACACCCAGCGTCAGCAGGACAACAGCAATCACCTGTGTCTGCGAGTATCTCTTGCCATTGAGATAGCCAGCCGCCATCGTGGTAATGCTACCGCCAGACCTGAGGATGATGTGGACCGGCACCGAGATGTCATAGCTGAATGCGTGATTGTTGAGGACGTTGATGGTGAAGAAGAGGATGATGTTGACAAGCCAGCGTCGCAACGGGACCTTGTTGCGCGCAATGAAGAATCGACGATTACGATCAAACTGGGCGATGAATCCTGTAATGGCGACAAAGAGGAATTGGACAAAGGTCAACAGAGTCCCTAGGTACAACGTGTCAGCAGAAATCCTCTCTTCTCTCATCATATCATATCATGTAAGAGGCAGGCGTTGCGTACCGCTTGAAGGTTCAAAGCTACATTCCCGTTAGCAACAATATCCTACCAGAGCTCCAATAGCAGGACTGTTAACTGACTTGACAATCGCCTCCAGCGCATAAACCTATATACCCGAGAGCCTTCAAGTCAGTTCCTGGAAGCGAGGGGATGAGACGGGTTGCCATGGGCTGAAATGGGGACGCACGTTGGAACAGCATCCTCCAAAGATCAGACACAGCATCACCGCAATGGACAACAACGAGGGCCCAACCTCGCGAGCCATAAGCCGCGCGACATGCTGTGCTATCGACGCTGCCGATCCAGGCTCCAAGTCCCCGGACTCGCGTGAGGCGCTTCCGCGTCGGATGGAGCCTTCAAGGACCGTCATGTCGGGCGTCCTCTTGCGGAGAATGTGCGTCGACATGAGCGCTTTTGTCTCCTTTTCACCGTCTCTCTTTCTGTCGGACGGAAGTATCTTGCAAGAGCGACAGGGCCCGGTATTCGCGTCGATAAAAACTGTGCTGCTCTGCTGACGAGGAGAAGGCTAGGTGATTGTTCGATACACCCGAAAGTTGCCCTTGTGTCCTTCGTGCAGAAAAGCCGTATGGAGGCTGTCGGGTGAGAAGACCAGGTGTAAGATCCTAGGTAGTGAGTAGTAGTGAGTACCACTCAGTGAGCCAAATTGGTAGCTTGTGGCAAGGGTTTGGCGGTACACAATACTTGGATCCACTAGCGCCTCACCCCAGGCAAAAGCCAAGCCAATATTTCAATAAGTGCCAGGGGACGGCCCATTGTTGCATCAGTGATGCTGGCAGTTCCGAGCCTCCGGCGTTGGCGAGTCCAGGAACATGCCCAGCACGCAGATCTCGGATTGGCCTAGAATGAGCCGGGGGGCCCACCTCGATAATGAGGCTGGATTTGGTTTTATGAATACGGATAGACGTCTACCATTCGGTCCCATGGTCAACTTCGCATCGTCTCATCACCGTCTAGCGATTTATGTTGGCGGGAACCCCCCGACCCAAACATTGTCGTTGGTAAGGAGAGTCGTTATCTATTTCGGAATTTTGATTAAGCATCCATCATGAGTGGCACTCGTCTTTGATTCTCAATAGTCTCTTTGTGCTTTCTGCTACACGTGGCGACTAAACGCCTTCCCATGCATTCGTTCACCTCCGTCCCAAGTGGCTCTTCCCTGCGCGTCCATTCGCGAATGTAGGGCACTTTTCCTACATTCAACTTCTCAACCTCTTCCTCCGCCTTGCGGCCACATCCAAGGGGCCCGTTTCCGGCATTCTTTTGCGTGTAGCCTTCGCTCGAGGCTTTCGCTCATGCTCTGTGCTTTCGCTTCTAAGTATAGTAGGCTCTTTTGATCCGTATTACCTTGCCCTGCGTCATCGAGATGCCGTGTCGTGCCGTGCCCAAGCAGAACTAGGTTAATCCCATCATGAAGGAGACAGACGCGCCTATATCCTTACTGCTTGATCTTACGCTCCCCTGCACCCCCTCCGCCTCCTCCCGCCACGCAACTTGCTCACTTAAGTGTCCTGCGAGATGAACGCCGCTGTCATAGTCTAGAGCGCCGAGAAGACAAAGAGCTGTCGACATGTTAGCTGCTGTCAAGGCTCACCGATTGCAAGTGTATCCGCAGCTGACACTTACATTGTTTGTAGCTGCAATCGCGATGCTGTCCTCAAAGGGATGCCAGCTCATGTGCAGGATCTTCTTGTTAAAATCGATCTGGTCCGCATCTGTCTCCTTACGCATCCGCTGACCTTGACCGCCAGGGCTACCTGCCCTAGAACCGCCCTTCTTGCCGTTGGTTGCCGTTGGGCTAGTTGATGAGTTGATCGGTGTGGGTACACCAACCTTCTTAGCCTTGAAGGCCGATTTGTCCGCTTGCAGGACCACCTCGACTTCCTTGTCAGGGTCCGACGGATAGATCATGAAGTTGTTGTTGTAGCTGCCCGTCATGACATTCTTGGCATCTCCTGAGAAAACAACCTCAAACTTGTCGAATATGCTGTCGTTCTCGTAGGTGTCGCACAGCCGCGGTCGAAGGTGCTCATGGATCGGTATCGTTTTGACCGGCTGTCGTTCCATGTTGATGTCCCAGATTTTGACTGTGAGGTAGTCGCGGGACAGGATGTATCGTCCATCATACGAAAATCGCACATCGGAGATGGAAGAGATGATCTCGGAAAAGAATGATCGTGATGAAGGGTCTTCCTCTTGCTCGAATACTGTAACTTCGGGTCAGTGAACCTGTTCTGGCGGGAGGCAAACCTGATGACGGGGAGGGGGGGCACCAACGCTTGGCGTGCTGGTCGCACAGAGCGCTTTCTCTCATGTCGGCGAGCTTGATGGTGCCCTTTGAGCTGGCATACATGAACCAGTTGCAGCTCAAGGGGTGGAATTCGGCAGCCGTGATGACCTCGGTGAGCTCCTCCATATTGGCAGGTTTGATATCGACAATGTTGAAGCTCTGGTCCTGAATGTTGAGGTTCCACAGGTTGATACGCAAGTCGTCGCTGCTGATAAAGGTCTCTCCATCGCTGTTCACCGAGATGCTGTTGATGTGGTAGGCGTGTGCGTTGGCATATGTTCGTCGTGGCACGGCGGCGACGACGGTATCATGATGTGTGAGGCGAGGCAACTTCAGGTCGGCGGAATCCTTGAACTGGTGGGCAGGTAGTGGCCTCGGAGCACCGCCACCACCAGCGAGACTGCCAGGCGTGACGTCGTGGGAGAGGTTATTCTCAGCCACAACCTTGAGCGACTTCTCAAAGACCTTCCAGAGCTTGATTGTCTTGTCGTTGGTGGACAACAGGTAGTGAGAAGCATTTTGTCGCCGGCACCACTTTATCTTGTTGATCTTTTCTTCGATTTCGAGGGACTTTAGGTAGTCGAATTCGGGTTCGTGCGACTGAAACTCGGTGTGGAATTTGTACTCGCAGGTCTTTTTCTGCATTGACAGTTAGCGGCGATAGAATAGATACCGCGCGACCTCAAGCAAGAAACACGTGGGGGGGATCCCGATGGGGACATACCGTCTCATTGCGTTCAAAGAGCACTACTCTACCTCCCTTGTCGCCCGTAGCGAGATAGTTTCCGGTATGGTCGAACTCAACCGTCGAGATGATATCAGCTGCAACAAGGGAGTAAGAGCGGTCAGCATATCGTTGTCGAGGGAAGAGAAGGAGGGGGGAGGGGGTAAAATACCTTCGGTGATGTCCTCAACATCGCCCTTGTCACCAAAGCACCTGCGGCCGAGAGCTCAGTATAAAACAACAAGACACGGCACGAGCGGCGAGGCGTAAGAGAGGGATAACATACTGCGTGAACTTCCACGTGGGCGAGTTCGCTTCGCTATCAACCATTTTGGTGAGCAGCGAGGGCGGGGATTAGGAGGGGTTGCGGGCGAAGGTCAGGTCGAGAGAGGGAGGCGTAAATTGACGGATCTGGGGGAACGGCGGGGCCAAAGGAAGAGGAGAGGATGAACCACAGCCGGCGATGACGATGATAGAGCTCCTGGCGTGGGCGATGCGAAGAGCAGATGGATGGATGCAAGCTGCTGTGGTACACGCCAGGTCTTGCGGTCGGTGGAAAGTGGATAGCGGAGGCGGTGGTGTCGTTTCGATATGGTCTTTTTGTCGGCGCCGCGGTGGGGTCTACTAACTTGATTTCGCTGCCGTAGCGATGTAGCCGTTCTCCAAAGTCCTTCGTCGGGCGGCGGGTAGGGATCGGAGTTCGTTCGGGGGGGAGTGCGGCGGTGGATGACAGGTCGGCCGGCGTCCGAGGCTGAAGGATTGTGGGAGCAGTGGTGGTGGTAATGGTGGTGGTGGGTTGGTGTGGGCGCGACAGACGACAGCAGAAAGCGGCTGCTGGAACGGCGGGCGAGGAGAAGGGGGAGGGGAGCAAGTGGAGCGGGAGCGCTCTCGAGTCCGTGCTGAGCTGCGCTGGCGGTGGCTACAGGTGCTGGGATTCTGCAACGGCGAGCTACTCGAGGCTGAAGGCTGGAAAGTGACGAGGTATCGGTATCCGCAGCGTAGCTAAGGGGTTCTTTGATGCGGAGGGGAGATGGAGGAAGTGGTGGGAAGTGACGCAGCAGATAGCAGAATTCAAGGTCAAGCAAGCGTTGGCCTGGTCTGGTTTGGCTCGGTTTGGCCTGGCTGGGGCTGGGAT
>JABFEP010000136.1:0-12339 GCA_013618265.1 Fusarium albidum
TACCTATCATGTACGTTAATGATACTATTTTTATAATAATAAGCAATAAATTCAAGGACCCTTCAATTAAGAGCTTGCCCGCTATAATAAGTAGTAAGGGTAAGACGAGGGTTAAGAGTCTAAGCAATTGGATATAAAAAGAATACTAATACTTAAAGGAATTAACTTATAAATACCTCGATAATCTTGGTCTTAAAAAGAAAGTAATAACCTTTATTAACTAGGATTTACTTATAATTAATTAATGTTAAATGAAACTCGATTAAGAAATGCTATAATACATACAACTGTACTTAATTAAGTATATAAGTAGTATTTATGTTATAAGAGGTAATATAATAGACTAGTGATAGATTTATAAAGATCTTTTAATATCATTTTAAAAGATAGAGGGATGAGTATTTCTAAGCTATCTAATGTAATATTAAAAGGAAATTCTAGGCAGAGATTATATAGTATAGCCTTTTTATTACTTCTACGAGTAATTCTTACCTAGCGCTATTAGAAGCTATTCTATAAGTAAAAGGCCTCCTAAATTAGACCAAGTTAGTTTTAAGAGAGGAGAGACTAACCCTTTACTTAAAGATAAGAAGAGTATACTAGACTTAATTTAATACATAAGTAAATAGGGAGAGAGAAAACCCCTAATAAAAGGAGTTAGGGGTCTATAAGGTTTTATACAAAAAGAAGTTAGGGGCCTATAAAGTCCCGTTTAGCGATGTAAGGAAGGTAGAGCTAAGACTCTTAGAAGTTACTTAAGTATACTTGTTAGATATAGGATATATAATTTATAGGGTTGGAGAGGCCTTAGCTAAGCAGGAGGAGCGAGACCGTAGTATAGGGCTAGCCCTATCTAATTAAATAGGGAGGAGAAGGATTATAATAAGTATAAGAGGTAGACTACTTTTAGACTTGAAATAGAGCTAGCCTAAAGCCGAGATACTACTAACTAACCCTAGGGTTTCTTTTTTAAAAGACTAAATTATAGTCTATTATTATTAAAAAAGGAATAGAGACCAGAGAGAGATAGTAACTAGACTAGTAGCTTTACTTAATAAAGTATTAACTTATATACGCTAGTGCCATTATAGAATATATTCAATAAGTACTTAGCTATTACTATTTTAATCTAGTTTATAAAGCTATAAGATAAATTAATACAGTATTCTAGGGATATCTATAATATCCTTAATGATAAGGTATTACTATACCTTGGTATTTATGTGAAGCTATTAATTAAGGAATTATAATTCTATTCGCTAATCTAAATAATCTTTATAAAAGCTACATAAAAGTTTATAATCTATGAGATTAATATAAATATAACATTTATAGAATGTACTAGAAACTCTAAAATAAATTGGGCATAGATATTAATTACAAGAGCTATTATATAAACTAAATAATAATTATATTTATATTAATTGAAGCTTTCAACCCTCATAAGATTAATACTTGGGTTCTTTATCGTTTTATGAATATACTACAGATATATAATAAGTACTTAGTAGAATTCATAAGATAGATAAATAGCTTAAGTCGATTATAATTAAAGCTTATAAGGATATCAATAAACTCGATTATATAACTTATAATCTTATAGTTAAATTTAAGAAGTTATACTTATAGCTATAGTTAGCCCTCGCTAAAGTAGAGAAGAGGAAGCCAAGAGGGAGAATACTATAATTTATAATAAAATATAGTATAAGTTATAGCTAATCGGAACTACTTTAAGAATATATTAAAAACGCGTTATAGACCTAGTCTACAGAAATATTAGAATATATTAGACCTAGTATACAAAAAGAGATACTTCATCTATAATAAGGAAAGCTATTAGTTATCTAACTATTTAGCTAAAGAATAGCGAAGATCAAAGGAGCGATAGAAGCGAGAGAAGGCTTTTAATAAGGTAAGGGATCTTTTATAGCCTACCTTACTGGTTATATAAGTATATATAAGGAGCCTAAGGGGAAAGAAGAGAAGGATTCTAATAATAATAATAACAATAAGAATATATTAGATACTTATTTTACTACAATAGCTAACCTAGAAACATTCTTACTAGACTATTATAAGAAAATAGAAAGTACCTAGGGATTAATAGAAGTATGAATATAATATACGCTCAGGACTATATATAAGAAGGTCTTCAGAATATTCTTTAGTAATAGGAATTCGAATAGCGAATACTAAGGTAGATTCTAAATATAGGCGCAGTATAGATTTCGACTTTAGGTATCGGATAGGTGGGTATAAGCTTTAAGTCAAATATGTCCCTAGCTAAAGACGAATATAGTAAGTATAAAATAAAATAATATTTAATTTAGAGATAAGTTAGCCTATATAAGAAGTATTGTAAATCTATAATAATAGAGGGCCTAATCGGGAAGATTACTTACTTTATAATAGAGAGCATTATGCTCTTTCTATTTACTTTAAAGATGTAAGTGTTAAGGGCATTTATTTTAAGAATACTAGGAGTAAATTTATTAATAAATATATTAGCGCTAAGGTACTAGTAGCGAAGTACTTATATATTACGAAAAGGAGAAGTAAAATAGCCCTTATAGAATTCTTAGTATAAATAATATAAATATAATAGTATAACGTATGTGATAAGCATGCCGGTCAAAAATTATCACCCTTAGTCTAAAAATTACAATGAATACACAACAAAGCATCTAATCAATTAGAACTAATCGCTATACCCTTCCCCAGATATCGCAACAACTATCTGACATGTTCTTACATTATGACCCGTCTTGCCACATGTTCCACAATGCCGTTCCTTCGGTCGCGCCGACCCGCCTTGACCACAACTTCTTGACGATTCAGCTATTACTTGTGCATCAACATCCATCCGATGAATTGCTTGCCTTCCTTCATCTAGAGTCATCTTCCCTCTATTCTGTAGGCGGGTTCTTTTTGCTCTGCGTCGCTTGCTAAGGGCTTCATTCGCTAGCTTTAATAGTCGCGATAGCTTTAATTTACCTTAATTTAATAGCAATATAAGTAATTCTATTAAAGAGTGGGCTAAAACTAGGTATAAAGGAAGATACCTAGCCAAGGCGTGTTTTCTAGTGGTAAATTAAGTAACCTAGGTATAAGGAAGTTCCTAACCCCTTACTTACTAAATAAAGCTAGCTATAAAAGACTAGGAAGAAAGTTATATAAGACCATAATAGTAACTTGTTATCTTATAAAAATGAAAGGCAAGGTAGCTATTACTAGGCCCTAACGCCTTACTTACTTAAGCCTTAAGGAACGAATGTAAGAAGTACTATTATTTTTATTTAATTTAAATATATGTAAATAAATACTAACCTATCTAAGTATTTACCTTTTTAGTTTTATATCCCAAGTTAAGCTTTATTAGCCTTGGTTTCTATTTATAATATTAACAGACTTTATAATATTTCTTTCTAGGTGTTATTATATAGTTTATTTATATCTTTAGATAAATTATCTGTAATACTTAATAATAATCTAACTTTAAGGCCCTTAAGAAGGGGATAAAAGGCCTCTTAAAAAATTATTCAATATAAAATGAATAATAGCCTATACCCCGGGTAGTTCTTAGTAGACTTAAATTAATAAGGCACCTTAACCTAGATAGCTTTAATAATATAAAAGCTACCTATATTAACCAACTCTATCTAAGATAAATATACTACCTCTTAGCTAGCTACAAGAGATATAAAATCCCTTTATAAGTTAAGCTAAGCTTCCTTCTAGTTGGCCAGCTAATATAAAGCCTAGCTAATAACTATTATTAACTATATATATTTAGTCTCGTAAAAGAGACTATAATAATCGCGCTACATATAATTATAGCCCCCCTAGCGAGACTCTAAGTCTATAAGGTTATAATTAAAAGCTATAATAATAAGACTAGAAAAGAAAATTAGTTAACTAAGGATATTAAGAATAAGGGGTGGGAAAAGTCTAGCGTTAGAATAATAGTTAGTTATATTAAAAGTTATTAGCGTTAAGGTTCTACTCATATATAGTAGTACCTAGATTTAGTATTAAGGTTCGCTAGTAGTATTAATAAGACTATAGAAGCATTTAAATAAAGAAAAAGCTACTTAGTTAGCCAATTATAAGTTATAAAACTATATACTTTATAACTAGCTAACTTATTGCTCGCAAGAGTAATTTTAATAGTAATTTTAACAGTAAATCTATAATACTTATAGATTTAATCTTATTATTACTAAGCCTTATGAGCTTCTCTTACTAGCCTCCATACTCCAGGTTATAAATTTTTGCTAGGGCTTCTAGAAGCTAATTTACAACATATAGGCTACTTTCTAGTAGCTCTAGACGATCTTTAGTCTTCCTCTATAAGCTTTAATATTTAAACAAAGTCTCTTAGCTAATTAGATTCCATATCAATTAAATCGATATAGCTAGATCGCGTTACTAGTTAATAAGAGAAGTATAAGGAAGAGGTAAATCCTTAAATATTTATATATTTAATCTTTAGTTCAATGGGCTATTTTATAGTATTTTAGTTACTATAAGTGTTGGTATGTCTTCACATACGTATGTGGGAAAGCATATATAACAAGGGTGGGCTCCTGCATCTTGCATTCAATTAGAGCTACCCACCAGGAAACACTAAGAGGCCGAGGAGGCTCTCACGAGCCTCTTAAACATGTGATCACGTGACGCGGCACGCATCCGGATAATCCTCAAGCCGGCTCCGGCCCGGACCTGGTCCGGGCCTGATTCGGCTTGCCCCAACGACTGCCACAAGGCTCGAGGAACCGACAATAAGGGTTATTAAACTGAACTAATAAAAAGATTATATACTTAGTATAACTAATAATAAATATCTTATTAGTTTCTAGGTTTAGAAGCGATATTATAAGCTAGTATTTTAATAGACCTATGATTTTTCTGGCATAGTATGTCTATATTTCTAGTTTAAAAAAAGAGTCCAACTTACTAATTATCCTAATATAAAGGAGATATTTAGGTTTTTCATAAATAGGAAAGAAAACAAATATTTCAAGGAAATAAACCTTTTTTGAACGAGTTTTATTTAGTTTCCTAAGACTAATAAATGATATAAGATTTCAAAAACTATAATATTTTTTTTAATCGCTTATAAATTATTGTAAAAACTCTATATTTAGTAAATTAATAGTATATTTAGCAATAATACTTGTGTAAAACATCAATAGTTATATAAAAGGGAATTCTAGCTTAGTATCTAGACTTTTTAAGTTAACCTTATTTAAATCAGAGATATTAGTAAAGATAGTAAATTATGAATTATAAATAGTCTACAGCTTTTATCTGAGAGAATAATAATAAGGATAGTATACTTTACTGCCTAGCTAATCTCCTCTTCTTAGCTATTAACTTATATAATTTCTTACATTCAGCTATATAGATACATCTTCCTATATACTTAGAACTAGTAGTTTTCTTATTCTTATCAATTATAATATTACTTATAAATAAGAAGAATAATACTAAAGTTAGCTATTAATATATAGTTAGCTAAGAGATTAAATAGCTCCTCACAGTTAGAGTCAAGTATCTATAGCTTAATAAAAATAAATACTCTATTAACTCTTTTAATATTAAGATTCTTAACGTAATAATTCATTATAATATTAAAATTAATTATCTTCTTAATAAAGATATTATAAGAAATATCTATATCTCTTTTATAAGTTATAGGCTTAGTATAAAATAGCTCATTACTTTATATTAGTCTAAAAAATACTTAATTAAATAAAGTAGCTATAGTTGATAGGGATTTACATTTAGATAATAAGAGTAAAGGGTATTTTCGTTTTCCTTTTTAATTAGTAAGGTAATCTATATTAATAAATAGGTTTCATCCTTTTATTTAGAACATCTAGGGTTTCTTCATATTTAAAATAAATATATCAGTACTTATTCATTATTCTCTTATCAATTATGTTTTCATCCTTCAGATCTTTGTAAAATAAATATAAGGTTTTTTATATTTAACTTTAAGATATTATTAGTTATATATTAAGGTCTTCAATAATATTCTTAATTCACTTATTGAATTTTTAATATTCAATAATAGTTACGTTTCATATAATATAGTAGTAACAGTTAGCTCTTAATTGTATTATTATCATAGAATAGTATAAAAGGTAAAAAGAAATCTAAGCTAAGTATTTCAAGTTTTAAAACTTAGATTTAATTTAAGCCTTATATAATATCTGTCCTTAAATAAAGTTAGTAGTTATAAATCGACTTATTATTATCGATTTTATAAGGCTAAGAATTGTTGTTTAGAAAATAGATATTCAAGTAAAACCTTTCATTACTCTTTTATATAACTACTATATCTTCTTATTTCTAAGACTATATACTTACTGTAAAGAGATAGTTACGAAGTATATATTGATAACTTATAATAAATTAGGTTATTTTAATTATTCTAGATACTTTTACTATTAGTTAGTGCTACCAACGGTTATAGCTTCTTTTCTCTTAGTCGAGCGCTAGGCCGATACTTTAGTATAGGCTCGACGAGCCCTTGGAGCTCTCGAGAACCTTAATGCTAAACCCGGTTACTAATCTATACATACAAAACCCTATCGCTAATAAGTTTTATCTTAATCTATTATCCGTTTACTAATAAACCTTTCCTCTTATAGCTTCCATATTATAATAGCCCTTATAACTATAGTAAGTCGGCTAGTTGTATTATAGTTATTACGCATAACGTATAAGTTATAGCTAAACTACTAATATTATAAACAAAGCCTTATAGTGAAGGCTTTAATAAAGATCTCTTTATTTGTTATTTAGCTATCGCTAAGCTCTAGCTAGCTTCTTTATGAAGCCCTCGAGTTATTGTTTTTCCCTCCATCTACTTATATCAGTAATAGCTAACACAGTATTAATAGGTAAGAAGGAGAGCCTTATATCTAAAGATTATAAGGGCTACCTTCTTCTTATTTAAAAAGGTTAATATATCGATTTAATAAATATTAAGCCCTCTCTAAGATGAAATATTTTGGAACTACTTCTAGTCCTTTACTAAGAGGTTAGCGAGAGCTTATATAAGCTTGTCTTTGTTATAGAGTGGACTCTTATAATAGTTATTAGCCCCTTAGCTAAGCTCGTTTAAGATAAGGATAGCTCTAAATACTGTTATTAGAGAGAATCCTCATTTACATTAGAAGGAGGTTATAACTCTTATAAGAAGCCTCTTCCTTTTAAATAATAAAGAATAGAAAAAGGAAGTATAATTAAGACGAAGTTTAGCTAAGTATAGGGATTTTATCCCTAGCCAGCTAAGGGGCGATATATATATTTTCAATAAAGTAGGTTTAGCTATAGCTAGCCATTACGTTATTCAGGCTATCCAAGTTCAAATACTTATTAACCCAAGTTTATTAAGAAACGGCCCGGGTATATACTATTACTATTTTATTATTAATACTTCTATTAAAAGACCCTTAGCTCCTTTTTCAATACTTAGAAGAGATATAATATTTAATACTCTATCTTATATAAACCTAATAGCCTTAGTATTATTGAATAAATCCCTATTATTAAAACTACTATTAAGACTGTACTTACTATAAATAAGTAGTTATAAAGTATATATTTACAACTTATACTAAACTAGGTTATTTTAATTAATTGAAATACTTTTACTATTAGTTAGTACTACTAGAGGTTTTAGCCTCTTTTCTCTCTGTTAAACGCTAGGCTAATACTTTGGTATAGGCTCGCTAAGCCCTTGGAGCTCTCGAGAACCTTAACACCGAACCTAGTTACTGATGTAAATATATAAAACCCTATCGCCGATAACCTTGATATATCCATTATCCCCTATTAAGAAGCTTTTCCTCCTATAGCTTCTTTATTATAATAGCCCTTATAACTAGTTTTAGTAGATTAGCTAGTTATATTACGGTTATTATACGGAGCGTATAAGTTATAACTAAGCCGCTGATATTATAGACTAAGCCCTATAAGAATAGCCTATATCGCTAGCTCTACCTAAGGCCTTAATAAAGATCTCTTTATCTTTTCTTAAGCTATTACTGAGCTTTAGCCTCTCTGGAGGCCCTTGAGTTATTCTTTTTCCTCCTCTATTTACTTATATTACTAATAGCTAAGATAGCATTAGTAGGTAAGGAGGAGAGGTTTATATTTAAAGATTATAAGGGCTACCCTTTTTTTTATTTAAGAAGACGATTAACTACTAATTAAAACAAATATATTAGACAGAGGCTCTTTTTTATTCCTTAAACGCTTACTTGATCCATTAGATATTCAGCCCTCTCTAGGATATAATATTTTCAAACTACTTATAGTCATTTACTAAGAGATTAGCGAGAGCTTATGTAAGCTTATATTCAGTATAGAATGCGTTGTAATTATAGTTATTAGGCTCTTAGCTAAGGTTATTCAACATAAGAGTAGCTCTAAATGCTATTATTAGTAAGGATCTTTATTTAGATTAGAGGGAGTAATTATTATGAAAAGCCTCTTTCCTTTACTTAGTAAGGAATAGAAGAAGGAAGTATAACTAGGAAGAAGCTTAGCTAGGTATAAGTCGGGATTTTATCCCTAGCTAGCTAAGGGGCGAGATATTTATGTTAAATAGAGTAGGTTTAGCTGAAGCTAGCTTTTATATTATTAAGGCCATTTAAGTTAAGGCACTTCTTAACCTAAGTCTATTAAGAAATAGCCCGGGTATATACTATTAATGTTTCATTATTATCGCTTCTATTAAGAGGCCTCTAGCCTCTTTTTAATGCTTAGAAGAGATATAATATTTTTTGAATAAATCTACCTCCCTCTGTATCCTTAATAAATATATAGCTAAACTCTTTACTTTGAATAAGAAGCAAGCTATTACTTTTCTTATTATATATTCTTATCGTAAGCTAGAAACGACTTAGCGCTTTTATTATAAGGATGTTAATAGATAGGCTAACTTACCTTAGATTGGTTTTTGTTCTTTTTTAATAACATATATCTTAGGTTACAAAAGCGCTAATAATATATCTCACTAATTACTTATTGTAGTAATATCTAGTATAGCATTAGCTTAGATTAATAGTATTAGTATCTATTTTATATACCGCTTTAATAAAGATATAATTTACTACCTTAAAGTTCATAATCGATTTGCCGATAGATATAACTGTAGCGCGCCTAGTTAATATACTTAAATAAGCCTATTAAAATATAAAGTATATCCTTATAATAAATAAAATTAGGATTTATATTAAGGTCTTATATATGATATAATAATAACCTAACCTTCAGGCTCTTAAAAAGGGACAAAAAAGCCTTTTAAAAAATTATGAAAAATAAAATAATAATAGCCTATACTCCGACTAGCTCCTAGTAGACTGAAATTAATAAAGGCGCCTTAAGCTAGATAGCCTTAATAATATAAAAGCTACTTTTATTAACCAACTCTATCTAAGATGAATATAATTACTTCTTAGCTAGCTAGGAAGAGGGATAAAATCCCTACCTTTTACTAGTTAGGCTAAGCTTCCTCCTAGTTATACTTCTATATAGTCTTCTAAGTAAGAAGAGAGTATACCTCTTCTCTTACTACATAAAAACTCCTATATCATTGTTTATTTTATTAATATCACACCTACCTCCTAGGCTTCCCTCTATTATAATAACCCTAACTAAGAGGCAATAGCTTAAAGTAATAGTCTCTTTTATAATACAGAGGCCCTTATCCTTATACTATAGTAACTCGGCGTAAAGGAATATAGCTAGTTATAGGGCTTAACCATTACTAGAGGGCTATAAGAGGTATACCTAGATATAGAGCATCTATATTTTAAGTAGAAGGTAGCCGATCGTTCTCCTCCCTAGCTATCTTAGCCTATTAGAGAGTTAAGCCTAGCCATAGAAGGAGTAGGCTCTTTTAAAGTGGCTTAATAAGAGGCTTGCGAGGAATAAGCCCCTTAATAACTATAAGAAGGCCTTTATTAAGGGCCTTTAAGGAGTATAAATTATATAGCTATCTAATACAAGGCCTAGCTAATAG
Source organism: Fusarium albidum (assembly GCA_013618265.1). Classification (NCBI taxonomy): domain Eukaryota; kingdom Fungi; phylum Ascomycota; class Sordariomycetes; order Hypocreales; family Nectriaceae; genus Fusarium; species Fusarium albidum. The sequence goes on from JABFEP010000136.1 coordinate 10,043, forward strand.
CTGTCGTGGCTAATATATAACTAGTCTGGTAGAAGAGACTATAATAATCGCACTCTATATAATTATAGCCCCACTAGTAAGACTATAAGCTTATAAGGGTATAATTAAAAGCTATAATAATAAGACTAGAAGAGGAAATCAATTAAGGATATTAGGGATAAGGGGTAGAAAAATTTAGCGTTAGAATAATAGTTAGTTAGGTTAAAGGTTATTAATATTAAGATTTTCCTTATATATATTAGTGCCTAGATTTAGTATTAAGGCTTTACTTAAGGCTCCGAGAGCTCGGCGAGCTTATACTAAAGCTGCTAGCAGTATTAATAAGATTATAAAAGTATTTAAATTAAGAAGTTACCTAGTTAATTATAAGTTATAAAACTGCGTGCTTCGTAACTAGCTAACTTATAGTAGGAGTAATCTTAATAGTAATTTTAATAGTAACTTATATATTACATATAATTAATTAGTAGCTCTACCTCCTTTATAACAATAGAGCTAGAATTTTTCCTTCTAAATAATACTCAAAATAACCCTCGAGTAAGTTAATAAGTTTTATTTTATAACCCTAAGAGGAGTATGGAATATAAGTTATACTTAATTTATAATTACTAACTCGCTATTAGCTAGGCTATTTAGTTTAATAAGCTTATTAAAGAGGATAGTACTACTCTCATCTTTAGTAATATAACTATATAAGACTTTAATTACTATCTTTAGCTTAAAATATCAACAGCTTATTTAATAAATCAGCTCTAACCCTATATACTAAAATCTAATAAGCTAGAAGTGTACTTGGGAATATTGTCTTAAGTATCTTAACTAATAGCGAAGCTGAATCGAGATAATATTTTATATTCGACCCTATAAAAACCCTTTAAATTATCCCCTAATTACTATAAGGGAAGCGAGAGAGTTGAATTCGCCTTTTTTTTCTTTAAGAATACGACTTAGTAATAACGAATCTAAGCCTTCTAATATCCCTCCTACTAGTAGTAGAGCTCGATTATTAATAACCTTTTTTAGCGTCTCTAGTAGTATTTATTAACTGCTTCTAAGTAGTATTCGTAAGCGTTTAAGGAATAAAAAAGAGCCTCTATCTAATCTATTTGTTTTAATTAGTATAGTTAATCGTCTTCTTTCTTAGACTTAAATAGCTAATACTCTCCTTTTCTTAACCCTTATAATCGCTAGTCTTTACGAGGTATAATAGACTATAAGCGGTCTAGCCTTAAATAGCTAGAAAGAGATTAAATCTAAGATAAGTTTAATAATGATATAGATCGAGAGAGATTAGGTCTTAATAAAGTATATCTAAGATCTTGACCTTCTTAATAAGGTTAATTGTTATATAAACGCCAAGGTATTCTTTACTTCTCTTAATAAAACCTCGGATATAATATACTATAATATATATATTTCTAAAAAGGCCCATGAGTAGAAGAATAACTGTCAAGATTTAATAGGCTAGAATCTATTTATAAAATGTAAAGAGGACTTTAGAGGCTAGATAGAGGGCTAGTTTTAAGACCTCTATAGCTAGATCTAATAAAAGCTAAGAAGATACCTTACTGTATATATAGTATTAGAATAGAAAATTAAGCAATACTAGCTAGTATAAAGCTCTATAAATTAATAGAATAATTAACTATAATAGGGCCGCTGAGGAATATTATATACTTTATAATAGAACGTAATACGCCCTTTCTTTTTAAACTTAAGGATATAGACTATAAGGGAGTCTATTTTAAAAATACTAGAAATAAACTTATAAATAAGTATACTACAGCTAAAGTACTAATAATATATAAGTTTAGCTATAACTAGTTTTATGTAAGTATAACCTATAAGGCAAATATCTATTTTGTAGAGACTAAACTTAAAAGACTATATTATCGCCTTAAGTACCTGATAGTTAGTAAATTAGAGGTATTACTTACTAAGGCTAGATATAATAAAGTTAAGTATAATACCCTCGCTATAATTAATTATCTTTACTATTACCACTAGGTTAAGAGTCTAGTAGGGGAGCGATTTAAGTTTGCCCTCTACTATAATGCTAATTGTAAATATAAGATTATTATCGATATTATATATATTGATAAGAAATAAATATTCTATATTATTAATACCAGAACGAGCTTTTAAGTTATAAGATTTCTTTAGTATAGCACTGCGTTAAAGATATAAGAGAAGCTAAAAAAATACTAGACAGATATATATATATACTGTCGGTTCCTCGAGCATTGTGGCAGTCGTTGGGGCAAGCCGGGGCAGGCCCGGGGCAGGCCCGGGCCGGA
>JABFEP010000143.1:0-20031 GCA_013618265.1 Fusarium albidum
TCTCTCTCTCTGTGTGTGTCTTGTTGTCTCTTCTAATAAGCTTGGCGAGACAAGATGGGCTTTTTTTGTGTAGGTATCCGTAGCTGCCGTAGGTTGTCTGGTTGTCTATAAATACCAATTACTAAGCCGAGCCAGACGCCGTCATCAGCAAGGATAAAGGAGGTGGCGGTGATGACGATGCTGGATACGAAGGAGAGCTAAGGGATGCTGCCTACTGCTCAACTCTCTTTCTGTCTATGCTGAAGGGAGGAGGAGGGAGGAGTGTTGTTACCTTGAGATCCAGGGCTGTCAATGGAGCTTCCCGCGCCAACCGGCGATCCGCACTTTGCAGGACGGGGGGGTCGTCAGTAGTAAACCTGGAAGGTAATGCAATATAAGTCGGCGAAAAAAAAAAAAAAAAAAGACAGGGCATGAATTGTCTCCCTCTTGTGGCCGAAAATATTGCGATGGAGGTCCACAGAGCGTCCAATGGACTTGCGGAGGAACGTCTGTGATAAATTGCCCTTGTCAGCCTTCTCAAAGATCAGTCCGGGGTTAAGTGGTCCAGGTGAGGTCAAATTTCAGAAACGTCACTTTGCTTCTTCCAACCAAGGGCACCTAAAATTGCGCGACGGCTCCCCAGTGGGCAGACAACAGGGAGAGAGCCACAATTGCCGTGCCTCTCACCGTCAAAGTGGCGCCTCGCAAATCTCGCCAGACTTGTCTCTCCCGTGCTAGTGGGATGCGCGGTACGGATAGGCACCCTCGTGGCCCTCCGTCGCGCGGCTTGGCTTTGTGGAACAGGACAGCCGGAGCACTTTTTCAGCTGCGGGAGACGGCGCCTAGGTGCCGCGGGCTGCCCGGGCATCCCTGCCAGAGATGGAGAGTGAAGCGCCAGCCAACCAGCCCAGCCCAGGTGCATCCATTATCGATAGGAGAGAGGAGGCAAAAAGTAGGGCTGTTGGGAGAAAGAGAAAGAGAGATGCATGGAAGGAGGGAAGAGGAGAGAGGAGAGAGATGGGCAGGCAGCTGGCGGGCCGGTGCCTCAACCTAAGAAACGGAGAAAAGCATATACTCACAATTGTTGTTTGTTGGTGGTTTTACCCTGTGCAGCAGACAAGCGATAATACTACTGAAGTGAAGCTAGTAGCCGCTCGCTCAGCACATAGAGGCAGACAAGAGTTCTCGGTTGCTGCTTGCGAGATGAGGCGAGAGCACCTTGTTGGCACCTAATACGCCAATCAGTAGTCCGTATGGGCCGCCCAACTGTTAGGTCAGTCCCCGAGACTTTTTGTGCTAAGTTATCTGCCGGGGATTGCGATACAGTATGCCGGGAAACGGTGCCGACGCTGCGGGTAAGACCCTGTTGTATTGGCAGTGGCTTCTCTCAAGGTCTTGTTGAGAGGGTGTTCTCGAATGTCTCAAAAAAGTGATAGCTGAGCTGCAATATACAGGGGAAAGATAGGGAAAGGCCAGCGAGGGCCATGGTAAGAAGGCTACATATATATACAAGAACATATGAGTTAATCACTATGAACATGACGAAAGGACACTGAGCCATCATGATTCGTGAGTCGTGACAGTGTTTCGAGGCCTGCCTTGGTGGAGAATCAGAGCTGCTAGTTACCCCTCGCCTCTGCTGGGGCCCTGCGTCAATGCCTTTGCATGACAGCGTTGGTTTCTGAGGGGGCCCCTGATGCTCGCGGCCCTTGCATAGATGCACATACGTGTAGTATCCTACATGCCTACTAACTACTAACGCAGTACAACGTAGGGCCAGGGGTAGGTCGTCTTATCTGATGTCGTAACGCCCATCTTTGGGAACGCCACTGCGTATTATTGCAACATGAAACTTAGGAAAGATCCTGGCCACCAATTACTCGTGCTACTACTGACTTAGTATCTACAAACGTAGGGAGACAGACCGGATTGTAGATGCCCTCTGGAAGGGGATTCCGGAGCACCTCCGCTTCTCCGGTCTTCCTCATGGGAAAGGCTGCTTGCCCTAGGCAGCATCCCTGGCCAGGCATGGACAGAGTAGAGAGGATCATCCATTCGGCCTGAACCAGTTGGATCTGGGCCTGCTTTCTGACTGGTGACGAATAAGAGGGAAGTTTCACATGGTGATACGAGCTCGAGTATCGGACCTTGTTACCTCCCCACCCCTCGGCATCGAGCAGTCAAGTTAGAATGAGCAATGGCTAGCATTTAGGGATATCTCTATCTATTTGCAAATCAGACCTTTCCTGCTTTCGCGTGGTTGCTTTCACCAAGGGGGCATTGATGGGTCTGATCAACTGCACATCACTCCTCAGACTGGAGAGAGAGAGAGCTATCAGAGTCGTAGGGGAGAAGCGGACGAAGATCGTCCAAAGAAACTACCATTCAAGACCAACCTCGTACGAGCATGACGTGATGGGAAAAGGCCTGCCCGTCCAACTTGCGAGTGGCTGTCCAAGTTGGGATCTGATCCTGGCATGGGAGCAACCGAGGCCGAGCTCCAATGCTGCATGGCCAACCCTCCGCGCATTGCAAGACACTGCTGCACAGCTTGGATATCTAGCACAAGGCTGCGCTACTTGAACCGCCCTCTTGAGCCTCTAGCACTGGGGCAGTCTACGGCTCTGTGGCCGACCTGGTGACACTTGTAACAAGTCAAGGGCTTGCGAGCTGGGGGGGAAGATTGACTCCCGCCTCCAGAAGATATCCCCCCACCTGAAGAGATGGAAGTGAGTTTGTTCAGTTTCACGTCCTTCTTCTTCCTCTTGTCCCGAAACTCTTTTGCTTTGGCGCTTTCCACGGTCGACCGCGATCGTGACCTAGAACGTGAACGACTCCGTGCAGCTTGTGAATGGGGACTATCACTGGATGGCTTCCGTTTGCGCCCTGGAGTCGATCCTTCTGAAACGCCCGAGTCATCGCTACGATCATCTTCATCATCCGGTGTCTCCTTTGGGTTCGGATTCTGCAAAGCCATTAGTCAGTCACTTGCAGTCCAACCCAGAGCGAAGCTCAATATCAACGTGCCTGGTTTTTTGACGTCGTAAACTTCCCCGTTGAAGTTCGTCCCGTGGTCGGCACATCTTCATTGTCGCCTGAGTCGTTAGATGAATCAATGTCACCATATCCAACATGGACGATGTTCAACGGCGGTTTGGGGTTTCTCGAGGCTGTTGAGCCGATCCACGAGTTGTTTAGAACCCAGTGGGTGTCAGGAGCAACATGTTGTTCCAGGGCAGCCTGGCGCGTTGCTTCTTGGTCCTTGAGAGCAGCGGTGATCGCCGCCTGATCGATATTCACATCAAGCCGACCTCCCGCTGGCGAGTGCCCCGTCTTGCGCTTCTTGGTCGAATGTTTCTCGGAGTCGGGAGTCGGGGTTTCTGAAGCAACTGCTCGTTGCATAAACTTCATAGTGAGGAGTCTCGATGAGACACCTCTTGGTGTTTCGGGAGCCATGACTAACGCGTTTGGATCAAGTTGATATTATGGGAAGCTCTGGTGGGACGGGGGACACGATCGGCGATTCTGGGTGTTTAGATCGTAGGCGCCGCAGGCCGTTACACAGCAGCCGAGAACCAATTGCGCGGAGGATGTGAAAGGTGAAGCAGGTCTTTCCCCTAATAAGGATGTGATTGTCGCGAAGAATTATTCTGGGCGCATTCGCTTCCTGCGAGGTCCTCGTGTAACAAAAAACTCCGGTCCCCGGATAAACCTGGCTCCGGAATCACCAACCAGCACCGAGCCCAATGCCTCACAACCACCAACTAGGTAACTGCTGGTCCTGAGCCGACAGACGACGAATCGATCCGCACACCCAGTTTCCGACGCAACAACAATGGCCACGTCTCAATTGAGGGCAATTGGCTCCTTCGCGCGTAGTGCGCGACTCTCCCAGCGTGCTTTCACGACCTCTGCCCGGCAACTCGAGGCCGCCGTCTCCGCGAAGACCACCGAGAGTCGCTCCCCTGGCCCCGTCGAGGAGTCGAAGCCCGTCGAGATCAGCCAGGCCCCAAATCGTGTTGGCGTCTGGTCTCGAAGCCAGCGTCCTCGCTCCCAGGCCATGACCGGTCCCCGATTCGAGCAGACCGAGTTCCCTCTCCAGGTACGACGAGATCAAGGCGACGATGGAAACCGGGTCGACTAACTAACCGCTCTATAGCCCCAACCCAAGGCTGCTATCGAGATGATTCACAAACAACCCGTTCGATGGACCCACGACCGAATTGTTGCCTGTGATGGTGGTGGTGGCCCCAACGGCCACCCCCAGATCTTCATCAACACCGACAAGCCCGAGATTGCCACCTGTAACTACTGTGGCTTACCCTATGTAAGGCTCCCTTGCACCAAGCTTGACGGCCGATTATATGAGACTGACCCTGTGGCAGGCCAACGAGCACCACCGCGAGCACCTGGAATCCCTCCCCGAGACCTCCTACCCGCTGTCATGATTGACTCTGAGCACCTAAATTCAAAATCAATTGGGAAGACACCTAGATTACTAGAATGATGGGGAAGGGCTGGGAGCCGGTGTACTGTGCTCTGGATCGAAGGCAGACCGGAGATTATGTATAAACTGCGCCAATACAACGAATGAGCAAAGCTCGCTGCTACGAGAACTGGGCATTCGGGTTGTTCATGCCAGTCGAGGCCGCTTCATGTCCAGATGAAGCTGGAGCGATAACACTATTAGTTATGGGGAAGCTTGAATAGTTCATACCTACAGAGCATTCTCACGAGTCGCTGGCCCATCCTATTACATGCTGGTACGAGCCTGCCAGGGAGGAACTTGAACGCCGATTATAAATAACGTGCCGCGATTGGTCAAGCACATCAAACCATGCAAGAGCAACATAACGGATACCTTAGGCTGCCAAACGGCGTCGGCTCCGAACTCACTTCAACCTGAAGCCCCACTAGAACTCCGTCATAGGCAGGGCATTGCTGGTCAACCGCCGCTGCTAAACTACTCCGTATGCCTCAACCATCCCGCCTCAACTCTACAACGACTCCGGTGCTTCTCTGTCTTTTGCTCGTCATCTCGCTGTTCCCCGGCGCATTCCACTTCCTCTGGACCTTGCCCTTCAGTTTACTTGGCCTAACGGGAACCTCGCAGCCCCGCTCAAGCACCGCCGCCCTTCCCGTCCCCGACCACTCAGCCTCGACGACGACGACCATGAGCTGGTTCCAGAAGCAGTTCACCCTGCCCGCCAAGTCCCGAGGCTCCTATCTCATCACCGACCAGGTGGTCTCTTCTCTCCCAGAGATTCGAGACTACAAGGTGGGGCTGCTGAATCTCTTTGTCCAGCACACCAGCTGCGCCTTGAGCCTCAACGAGAACTGTGAGTTTGGGATACTAGCCCTTGAAAGAATAAGTATGGATTTTTTGAACTAGTATTAACGAGAGAACGCATAAAGGGGACTCGGATGTCCGTGAAGATATGAGTGATGCTCTCGATAGGATTGCTCCTGCAGAGGGGCCCAAGGGGGAGGCTCTGTATCGGCATGAGTGAGTAATAGTAGTGTTCTTTTTTTTTTTTTTTTTAAAAAAAAGAGCCCATCTTTTGTAGTCAGTCGGGCGCGGATGCTGATATTGTCTAGCGCTGAGGGACCGGATGACATGCCGGCGCATATCAAATCGGCTCTCATCGGCGCCAGTGTTACGATTCCCATCAAGGATGGAAAGCTGGTGAGCTTCAACTTTTAGCTAGGCGGCCATGACCAGCAACAGAACTAACCGTCACACAGGCAACGGGTACATGGCAGGGAATCTGGTACCTCGAGTTTCGCGCAAGCCGCCACCAGCGACGGGTTGTCGCGACTATCCAGGGAGAAAAGGCCTAGAAACGGAGAGGGAGGAAGGAAACACCTTGACGGCAAAAAAAAAAGGTTCAATATTGGCCTAGACCGTGCTCTGATACACACCACATATACCGACAACGCCAAACACCATCGCCATGTCTCCAAATTGATATCCTAGGCGATCAGCTTGCTCCATTTTCCTCGTTCATGTCCGTGTCGTCGCCTGCCAGGACCTTTGTTTGCGGAACGTAGCCGTCTGGAGCTCCGGATCCTGGTGTGGCCGCGACAACTTCGCCCTTCTCGTCGACGAAATGGAAGTTGTATCGACTGAGGAGGTGCGGGATCGCGGAAAGCTGGGGGCCATATCGAGCCGTGTTATCGTAGAGCTCGAACAAGGGGACTGCAAGAAGCTTCATGTTTTTGGGGACACTCAGGACCTCTGCCCACCTGTGGTCAGCATCATGGTACAGGAGGATATCGTGGTGGGGTCGGGTAAGCCTACTTGTCTTGGGCAATTGGATGAAGTAGAGCTTCTTGCACTCTTTAGGTCGGGTCACATGCGCCGGAACAAAAGGATACATGAACGTTTCAAAGTTGGGCCTCCACCACTGGGCCAGGCAGTCGCCAACTTGCCAGTCACCAGCTTCCTCGCCCTCGCCCAGGCGGCCAACGGGCGCCAGCCGCTCGTCCAGCCGGGACTTGAAGCCCTCGACCTCGTCATCCTCGGGCCGCAGGTAGTCTCCGGGGAGCTTGAAAAATGCATTTGCGATCTGGAGCATCAGGATGTGTGGGTGGTTGTGTTCGTGGCACACGAGGATGCCTTCGCACGTGCGGCGCATGCCATGCTCGGTGTAGTGCTCCTCGAGGCGTTTCAGCCGGGCGATGACAGAGGGGTCCTCCTCGGGCTGCGTCTCTTTCACACCGAAGGTGTAGTTTGAAAGTGGATAGAGGATCACCTTCTCGGGCTGGTTGGAGTTGAAAGACAACGGGATAATGGGCGGGTTTCCCGATTGCAGGGCGTCGGGTGTAATGGTCGACATTGTTCGATGCGCGGGAGACAAATCTTGATGTGTAGGAGGAGCCTGTAGAGATTCGCCTCTATAACGCGCGGCTGGGCCTGGAGTAAAGCAGCGGACGCGAACTGTTGAAGCTGATGCGTTCGCGCCGAAGCTTGTGTGTGGAGGCGCGACAATCTGGACCGGCAGAATATCCAGGATTCCTGAAAGAGAAGGCGGTGTACGCACCCAGCCCACCCCAGCCATCACAGAAATGCGATGTATGCAGCCCAAGTTATTAACATGTGCAATGAAAATTTTATGCTCTCTCATTGACAAATGTCCCCTCGGCAGCCCTGCTTTATTTGCCAATGAAAGATGCTGAGGAGCAGTGAGCCACCCATGAGATCTTCCCCATCGAGAGGCCGAGATATTCAGACCCTCATATATATCGACCATGAAATGCCCGTCTGAAAGAGAACCGCCAGCTCAGCCTCTTACTATCCTCATTGGCCAATGGGCGTCTTTGAAGGCGCGGAGGGCGAGAGGGGGGGAACTCAGAGCTCATCATAAAAGCTCACCCCTCATCATGACACAATAAAACAAACGGCTTGGCCTGGATGTAACGACATGTGCACGTGGGAGGCTCTCTTCAGCTTGGGTCTGTTGCATTTACCTGCCTACAAGGGTAAGGAGATGCGATGTACTGGCAGTTAAGCATCAGGTCAGGGTCTGATGCTCACACACAGTAATTACTATTGTACTCAGTACGTGGGCAGGTGGGGTGACCATCGATGCACCTACGTAATACGTACTGTAGGTTCAGCAGCAGTCTGTTGGGCTGATGAAGAGGAGGAGCCTGTGCCGGTTCCAAAGAGTTCGCCAGCCCACAAACAGACAAGACAAAAAACCCAGTGCCTAGTCCGCGGGGTTTGCCCAGCCAAGCACCCAATTGAATTGGCGAGCTAGCCTCCAGGGAGCTATCAGAGGTTGGTTGTTGGTTGTTGGAGGCCAAGCGGCAAGTCGGCGGCGGGGATCTTGATCAGTCTCCGCAGACCGGCCAGTAAGGACAAAGCCTCCCTGCTTGGCTGCGACATGATTTGCGCTGCGAGCCTGTGGCTGAGATGGGTAAGAGGTGAGAGATGATGGGAAGTCCATCATGTCATTAACTACCTGTCGTAGCTCCAGGTCTTGTTGAATCACGGCTGGTGCATGCAGACAATACCCTCTTGTCGCGCAGGGAGCAGGGAAAAGAAAAGAAAAAAAGAGTTTCGAATGGTCGAGCCCCCTTGGTGAGTTCTCGACAGGTCGGTCTAGCCGTAGAAAGAACATGGGCCGTTAGCAAAGAGTCAGAGTAGTGCATACTTCGTACCCATGCGCAGCGCCCTTCCAAAATCCCACCGGTTCCATCCCCATTCTCTCGCTCACGCGGGCATCCAATTCCATAAACCCTTGCGTGTCCGTCACCCGCAGACTTTTTGACACGCATCTCCCCGAGCTTGTTGCGTCATGCGCATACCGAGACACCTGCGATTGCCCAGTCCGCTTGCAGGAGCCTGTTAGCTAACTAAGCGCCATGGAGGAGGCGAGACTTTTGGATAGCCTCCAGCGGAAACTTGAGGAGCTTGAGCACAAGGTTCAGACCTATCGCCACGACGTGGCCGCTGATTTTCTGCGCTATTACCACCATCTTCTCTGCGACATCCCTCCCGACGTCGCCTCTAGAATTCGCCAATCCCTTGCCAAGTCCATGTCTGATTACCCAGAGCTCAGCAGTCTCGACCTCACAGGCTCTGCACCGAGTCAGCGCCACCTCTCCCCGCCGACCGCTCGCTCTACCTCCGGATCCGGTCCCGCAGAGCCTCCAGGCAGCCCCCGCGATCGACATCAGGAATTGCAGGGCCTCTTCATCCCGAGCTACTTGCCATTGCTCGAGAGCTCTCCACGGCTGCCTGCCTCGCCTCCTCCCGCCTATTTTCCGAGTCCTCCTCTCGCGATGCTGCTGCCTGAACCGGGCATCCGGGCGGAGGAGCAGCCAGGCACAGACATGGACCCGCAGTCCAGTCCCCCCGAACTGCAAGATGCCGTGCCGGTGCTGCTTGAATCGCTTGCCCGCCCTGAACATGTGCGTCGATCGACGGATGACACGACCTCGTCGGGCCACTCGGATCGAAGCGAATCAAAAACACCACGAAGCGCTCTACGACGCTCCTCCAGCGCATCCAGGCCTCCTCACAGTCCTCGGCGGGTCCGCTTCGACGTAATGGGTGCAGAAGTGTTGCCTACGGCCTCACCAAAACCAACCGACTATCTAACAACCCCAGCCGCTCCAGCTCCGCCCTCCAATCAAGGTCGCACCGAGTCTATGCTGGATGATGAGCCAGAGGAGCTGGCGCCGCCGCGCAAGATTTCGTCTTCGGAGGCCTTGAGGGCTTTGTCAAGGGCGCCGTTGGAGGAGGACACTGTTTGGACGGTGGTGAATTCGAGCTCTGACGAGGTCGTCGTCGAGCAGGAGGATGCCGATGCGAGCCCAGTGAGCCCGCAAAGAATTCAACGAAATAGCCCAAGGCTCACTGCTCCGGAACCACCTTCGCCCAGGCATATTCCCGAATCTATTCGGATCGAACGCACCCTAGGAAGCGTGAGCGAAGAACCAGAAGAGGATGCAGACCAGGATGAGTCGTCGGATGAAGAGTTCCTTTCAATGGCTAAGCCGAAATCATTCACCAATAAGAAACCTCCTGGTTCACCGTTCCCAGCACAGAGTCACGAGGAACCCAAACCCAGTGAACGTATCTTGGGCCCCAAGTCGCCAGCGAAGACTGAGGATCTGAGCGGAGGCGGACAGACACATGCCGTTGAGGATTCAGACGCAGAAGACGACGAGCTTTTCTACTTCGAGGCGGGAGGGCTCTCTGCGCCACCGAAACCGCGACCTAAGCCTCTGGTCGTGAATGAAGAAGAGGCCGACGTCGACATTCCGGATGTGCCAGAGTCTGAACAATCTCTCTACGCAACATCTCCAGCGGTGCACATAACCAGACGACATGTTTCATCCGGTCCGACAACACCAACTACGGCCCGGTTCCAAGCTGGCTCCCTGGGCTCGTATAAAGGCCGGCCGGTCATCATGCCTGTCGTTCGGAGCCCCGAAGTACATGCTCAGGCCGCCTCGCTTGGCCACTTCAATACGTTTGTGGGAGGACTGGATGGACGCAGCGGTATGGATGAGGGGGATCTCAACAGCTTTCGCGCAAGCGTAGCCAACACTGGTTTCTCTGGCACTCCTCGCAGCTTCACAGAACGCTTCATGATGGAGGAGGCCCAGAGAGCGAGGACCGGCGGCTCAAAGCTGCCACAGTGAAGGCGTTTTGGACATGGCCAAGGAGTTTTGGGCTCTTCTGCATGGGTGAGGCAATAAGACTAGGAATCGGGACAAACATGTCGTATCTGGGCGTTGAGTGACGGGTGACATTGGGAATTTCATAATGCACCGGCGGTGGTTGGGTGCAGGTCAGGAGCATCTCTTGGGTTTGCGGCATGTGCCATCCGCTGAGGGACTTTCCAACCCTTGCGATGATTTATCGGGATTTTAGAGGGATGTATCGAGGATTTTGCATGACGTTTCCGAGCTCTGATTGAATTATATGTCCATCCAAGACCTGCCAGGGCCCATCTACCAATCATGGTTGCCGGGTTTCGTAGCTCCAGGCACAGTTTCCGTATGTCGGATAAGGTCCAAGGTAAGTCGTGGAGTGGAGACTTACCACTTTAACGGGGCTATCCATCTAAACCTGGCAGCATCATGCGTTCGCCTGCGATTCCGTCTCTTCTAATTAACTTCATCGTCATTTCAATCAGAGCTATACGGTCGAGATATTCAAAATGGGCGGGCTCAATCTAGAGGTTTTTAAGGTAAGGCTTTGCAAAAAGTCTCATGTCGCTCCAGTTTCATAACATATTAGTTTGGCACTTATGTCATGTTTCCAATTGGAATCATGTACTACTTTGGCACCAACCTCGACAACCGCTTCGCTGTTCCGGGCTTCTGGCCCAAGCCCGAAGAATGCAACAAGCTGCCGCGCGACCGAGAAGAGATCAAGGCGGAGTACGAGCGGATCGTAGCGCGACAAAAGCTGCGACAAGCCCATAAGCTCGAGGAGGAGCGGCGACGGGCGGCCCAGCAGCCGCATCAGGAACATGAAGAGTCGTGAACGAACGAGAGACCGACCCGAACGTGTACACTAAGGATTGGAAGGAGTGTTTTTTTGCCGGCGGCACGGCGATGTATTCAGCGGCGTTTGGGGCTGGCATTGGAGATGTATTCGCACCTCAATCCTGGGGCATGAGATGGTATTGTACAAAATGGACGCAAAAGAATCGGCATTGCACAGCACACTCTTTAATACACAACGCTATACACCCAGGTTCCTTTCGACCTTGTCCCACTCTTGGTCACCAACGGCCCCCTGGCGCACATTGGCGTAGATGGCCTTGACCTCTGGGTATTCCTTCAGCCCGTCGAAGAGGGCATCGAGGGACTCGACCTGCAGTGCGGTGTCAATGCTGACCTTGGTATCCTCGTTGGGCGCCCAGACGATGTCAGAGTCCAGAACCTCGAGCTCGAACCTCTTGGACAGGGCGTTGGTGATGGCAGTGAGGGTGTTGGGCTGGGTCCAGGCGAGGAAATCGCCTTCTGGCAGCTCCTCGACATCCTCCAGCCCCTCGTGCTCGATCGCCTCATCCAAGACGTCGGATAGCGAGGGGCCACCGTCTCTCGCCTTGAAGACGGCCCGGCCGCGCCGGGTAAAGTAGAATGTGGTTGATCCGACAACACCGCCGCATTTCTTCACCACGAGGCGCAAGTCCTGCAAGGTTCGAGCCTTGTTATCCGTCTCGACATCGATGACCATGGCAATGTCGGGCGGCATGAGGACTTCGAGGGACATGGATTCGAGCTGGGCGCCAGTGGCTGACCGGCCCTGGCCTCGTGCGATGGACACCTCGATCAGGGATTTCGGAATGCTGGCTGATGATGATATCTGTTAGAGGCTGGAATGAGCGAGCAACAAAAATTGTCACTTTACCTTTTGCAGCAGCAGCTATGACACTCGCCAATTGGGTGTTAAACTTCAAGTCATCACCATACACTGCCTCCGGATCAGAAAGGGTGTTGCTATCAGCTCGGAGGTGATCGGCGGCCTACTTCGCGAGTACATAGTAATCCGGTTTGTAAAGACAGAACGCTCCGCCATCTTCTTCTTGTCTGTGACCGCCTTGATGTGCTTCGTCTTGGACCATTTGTTATGTCCTGCCCGTTGCGCAGTGGTCTGCGTAAAGGAACGATGGCACTGCCCACAGACTATTAAACCCCGTTGCTTGGCGGAGGGCGGCGGGTTGGACGCCTTTAAAAGAGGGCGCAGAGCTTGTCTTGTAGACATTTTATCCAGAAATTGGCGAAAACCCCTCCTCGGCCGTCAGCAATCTCCGAGCGTTGGCCTGTTGTGTCAATTGACAGACATGAGCGGCTCTCATGTCGAGTCTGAGTCCTCGAGGTTGAGCTCTTTGCCAGGACGCGCCGGGCCAACTCCGGAGAGCCCCACGGCTCAAGGTGCAACCGTACCATTCCCCTGGACACTCAGAGCATGTGGCACCAAACGTCATGCCTCTCTACCAAACTAGGTTACCACTTCACCTCGTTACCTCTCGAAACAAAACATATCCGCAGAAACAACACTCGCAGATCGAACATCGCGGATAGGATATCCGTCCATCGACTTCTTTTTCTTTGGGGGGACTTTGCTGACGGCTTCACCCTTTGCGCGCCATGTCGACCCAGGAGCCCGAAGCTCCAGCCGCCCGCACCAGCGAGGTGCAAGCTCCCGCCGACTCGGCGACCGCGAACCCAGAGCTTGACCTCCCCAAGCTCCAATCCCTACCGACCGAGCAGCAAGAGCTATTCCTGCTCACCTTTGTCTCGACTTTTACCAAGCATGTTCTGCAGCTTGATGCAGACGACTGCACGGCGCAACAGTTCTACCTGAAGAAGGAGATCTTCCAGATCATCAACCTGTCCTCACCGCAACCCTCCCGGGCTATACGCAACAATCTTGGGAAATGTCTCGCGCGTATCTTTGGTCACGGAGACAGGAAGCTACTATTCGAGACGATCAATGACCTGATCGCCATTGCCTCGAGTGGCAAGTCAAAAACCGACTCTGAGATTCGCACCAAGCACGCTGCAGTCGTCTGCTTGGGCGACGTGTTCGCTTCCGCCGGCGACAGTGCGATCGGGCTGCACCCGCTTGCTTGCTCAACCCTGGTCAGGCTGCTCAAGTCCTCCTCCAACAACGCTGGTCTTCGCGCGGCATGTCTCACCGCCCTTGGGAAGGTCGTCCGGATGGTGGAGGGGAGTATGGACGAGGTCATTTCGCGCGACATGTGGAAACAAGGCCGGAACCACGCTTCGTCAGACAAGGGACACTTGGTTGTTGCTTCCGCCTGCCGAACCCTCAAGGCGCTCGTCAAACACACACCCTACTTCCGGAATTCAAACGACTTCGACAAGCTGGAGACGGCCATTTTCAAGGCCTTCGACTCCCACTCGGTCCAGGTTCGGCAAGCCGCCGCAGAGTGCTATGCCGAAGCACTGTACCAAGGCCACTCAGAGGGCGGTCCTGCGGAAACTGGATCTCCGAAGGGCAAAAAGGCAAAGTCAAAGGCGCTGAAGCGGGCCTCCACCATGCCCAACATGGCTGCGGATGAAGACGAGATTCCATCCAGGTCGGCGAGCCCCGCGCCGTCTGGAAAGCGAAGCCAAGTGCTTGCGCTATCACTGGCAGACATGTTGAAGAACTTGGCTTCACAATATGTCAAGCCAACAACTTCCAACAGATCCAGGGCCGCCATTGGCATCTGCTACGGAAAGCTGTTC
Source organism: Fusarium albidum (assembly GCA_013618265.1). NCBI lineage: Eukaryota > Fungi > Ascomycota > Sordariomycetes > Hypocreales > Nectriaceae > Fusarium > Fusarium albidum. The sequence goes on from JABFEP010000143.1 coordinate 13,708, forward strand.
CGGCGACTTGGAGAGAAGCTTGTTGAAACAAATTATCTCAAAATCGTCGAGAGCCTTGCCATCGACCTGCTCGGCTACCCGACGATCGTCAACAATCGTTACCGCCTCTTGATATCGAGAAAGATAGTGGATGTCGTCATTCAGGATATCATCGGGCGCAAGATTCTGGGTGAATCGGGCCAGATCTCTGCCGCCAAGTCGCTCATCAATAACGTCTTCAAAAATTACCCTCAAGCACTGACTGAGCGACCAGAGCCTTCGAAGCACACTTTGATCGCCACCCTGAGCGCCGTCTCATCCCTCATCGAATCTTTGGGCTCGGCAGCAAATAACTTTGCAGAGTCTTGCAGGGATGGTCTTTTGCAAGTCTTGCAGCATCCTAGCTATACCGTCCAGGTCTATGCGTCTCATTGCATGAAGACCCTGGTCCTCGCGTGTCCTCAGCAGCTACTTCCTTGTCTTTCCGTGTGCATGAACAGCCTCAACCGCGAGCTCTCCCTCCTTGGGGGGGCTCGAAACTCACCCAGACGGTGCATTGGCTTTGCTCATGGACTTGCGGCGACCCTGAGCGCGAGTCCCTCCCGCCCTCTCTACGGATCGGTCGAGATCAACAGCCGAGTGCTGACGATGGCAACCAATATGCTTAAATCAAGCGGTCAGTCCGAGCTTCGTGTCGCAAGCACGCAAATTCAGGTCGCCTGGATTCTCATCGGAGGACTCATGTCGCTTGGGCCAAACTTTGTCAAGATTCACCTCTCCCAGCTCCTCCTGCTTTGGAAAAATGCACTCCCAAAGCCGTTGGCCAAAGACAACACATCGGCCCGGAGTTTCCTCGAAGCGTCGTTCTTGGCCCATGTGAGAGAATGCGCGCTGGGTTCAATCCTGGCGTTCCTCGAGTTCAACAGCCGCCTTCTCACTGTTGATGTGTCAAAGCGGATTGCCACCATGCTTCAGAGCACGACTGCTTTCCTGAAGACTCTGCCATCAAAGAAGACTACAGACGATATCAGCCAGCGGCTGGCCCCTGCTCTGCAGCTACAGGATCTTGACTTGATGGTTCAGCGGCGAGTCCTGCAATGCTACGTTAAGCTTGTCAACCTCAGCCCAGCCGGGGGAAGCGAGGCTCTACTCCAATCCAACCTGCTAACGCTCGCTATTTCGCTTTTCGCGGACCCCGAAAACTACGCGCCAAACTCTTTGAGTGCCTCGATTGCCAACGCAGCCGCTACCTTTGAGTCTATCTGGGATGTCGGTGATAATTCTGGGTTTGGCATCACTGGCCTTGTTGCTGGATCTCGTGTCAGGAAGCTCCCCGGACAACAGGAGAACTCGATCGACAACAAGAATGAGCCTGATAGCCCCGAGGATGTGATCAACAACCTTCTGCGGTCGCCTATATGCGGCAGCTTAGAGCATGACGCCTCGGTCTTGTACATTGGCAACATGAATCCCTCATCAGTTGCTCCCGACCCCCCTGCTACCGAAGTAATCAACGCCGCGATTCAACTGTTCGCATTTGCTTTCCCCCTCACTCCGGCCAAAGTCCAGGAGAGCATTCTGGAACAGATTCGAACCTTTGCATCTGCAGGCTCTCTGCAAAGAGATCCTGGTCGAAAGGCTGCCATGAACGTGAACCTTGCGGCAGCCATCTTGGCAACATTGAGAGTTGCCGTGAAAGAGACCAAGTCTCCTGGTGGCGACCTATCCAACCATGCGGTCGAGGCACTGCTCCAGGACATTGTCCGCGACTTTGTTCTCGACGCTGACGAACACGTCAGAAGCCTTGGTTATTCCGCTGTTGCACGTTTGTGCAACGTCTACGGGAATGGCTTCACGAATAACGAGATCAAGTACTTGGTCGACACCATCGTTGGGAACCGTGAACCTAGTGCGAGAGCGGGTTGTGCCATGGCGCTTGGGGCAATCCAGACCAAGGTTGGCGGCATGGCCGCTGGGTACCACCTCAAGACGATTCTTGGTATCTTGATGTCTCTCTGCAATGATCCTCATCCGGTTGTGCACTACTGGGCTCTGGATGCCTTATCGCTGGCATCGGACGCGGCCGGGCTCAGCTTTGCTGGGTACGTGCCCAGCACTCTAGGTATGCTCGTTCAACTCTACGTGTCCGAGACGCATCACCCAGAGATATCGTCAGCAATCACAATGAACCTGGAGATGGAGCTCTCCACAACTTCCGCCATTGCTCGATGTGTCGACTCTCTCATCAACGTATTGGGCCCTGACTTGCAGGACGCCATCAAATCACGAGAGCTCATCTTCACGCTCGTCAATCAGTTCCGAGAGGAGGAAGACCTGCTCGTGCAGAGAGCCGCCCTAGGATGCCTGGAGCATCTGTCCCTGTACGCCCCAGGTCACATGCAATTCGCCGACTATGTCAAGCTGTTGCAGAAGTACCTTTCATCCGAGTCCATCACGCTCCGTGATGTAGCGGTGGACGGACTGCACAACATAATGAAGAGAAACCCTCAAGATGTCCTCCGGGAATCGGAGAAGGGGTTCGAGGAGCAGCTCTGGCTCGTCCTTGACACTGCGCCAACTCATGACGGGATCCGCAACATCATCCGGAACTGGATGCATCACACATGTCTCGCCGAGACTAATGCGTGGCTTCAACGATTCCAGGCCGTGCTGAAGATGACAAGAGCGCGACCCAAAGCCGATGAGGCCCAGGCGAGATCCAACGGCGGCGGGCTCCCCGACCTACAGGACGAGGAAGTGGCTGGCTTTGCTGCTGCTGGGGGTGCCGCCAAGGACGAGAAGGAGAGCAAGGCCACTTCTGAAGTCGAACCCCTGCGTTGGCAGGTCACCACCTTTGCCATGAGCTGTATCGATGAGATGTTCTTGATCATTGCAAAGGACGTCACGGCAAATGGAGAGTCAAAGGCCCAAAGCGACCTGCAGAGCAAGGTTGCGGACGTGGTTCGCATGGCCTTTTCCGCCTCCACCTCGAGTGTGCTGGAGCTTCGGGTCTGGGGCCTGAAGATCATTGGTGACGTTCTCAAGATGTTTGGAAAGACGGCGGATCCAGACTTTGAGGAAGCAATGCTGCTGGAACAGTATCAAGCCCAGATAAGCTCGGCACTCACGCCAGCTTTTGCCGCAGATTCATCACCCGAGCTTGCATCGGAAGCCGTCAACGTATGCGCAAGTTTCATCTCGATCGGTATTGTCACGGATGTGGATCGCATGGGCAGGATCCTCAAGACTCTTGTCAGCGCACTGGAGAACTTCTCCAAGGACAGCGAGAATGCTGCAATTGGGGACCTGAAGGGCCTGAGCTCCAACGCCCAAGTCATGGTCAAGATATCGGTCTTCTCCGCCTGGGCCGAGCTGCAGGTTGCCAGCTCGGAGCAGCATTACCTCTTGGATGTATTGAGACCGCACATCGGCACCCTGACGCCGCTCTGGTTGGAGTCTCTGCGTGAGTTTGCGCGCCTCCGGTTCGAGCCCGACATCTCGATGACGTTGGGGCCCCCCTCTCTCTCCGGGAGCCTGGACACCATCTATGCAGCCTTGAATCGCGAGACATTGCTGCGGTTCTACCAGGATGCATGGCTTAAGCTAGTCGATGCCATTGCCAGCCTGATTGAGCAGGACAGCGAGTTTGTCTTTGATGCCTTGGATGGCAAAGAGTCAGACGGACCGCCGACCAACGGCAGAGGCAAAGGCTCAGACATCAACTACCGGGATGAGCCCGTTGCATTCTTCTTCGTCCTGTTCGGCCTCGCGTTCGAGGCCCTTGCCACCCGATCTGGGCAGAGCGACTCACTGGCGACGCACGAACAGACGCTGGCCATCCTGCAAGCGCTCAAGAAGATCCTGCACCCCAGCGTATCCGGTCACGCTATCTACAGGCCGGATGTGTTCTCTGAGACGATGGACTTGCTTGACCGCCTGGTGCTGACAGAGGGTCTGGACGTCCAGGGTGTGATTGTGGAGATTGCAAGCGTCCTCTGCATTGCACATCCCTCTGCAAGGAGGCATGCGGCCGATGAGGGCGACCTGTCTGATGATATCGATCAGCTCTTTGAGCTGACGCGAATCATAGTGCTGGTACTCACCGGCCTACTGCCCAACCTATCCGAGGGGAACCAGCCGGCCAGGCACCAGATGAACGAGGAGGCGATCCTCCTGATCCGGTCGTCGCTGAACGCACTCGTGGATGCTGCAGAAGTGTTCCCAGCCATCATCAAGACGGATCTTCACGCATGCATCATCCACATCTTTGCCACCACCCTGGCAACGCCTGACTGCCAGGAGCTGATAGTTCCGCAGTCTCTGCCCACGCTAAAACGCTTCGTGGGCAGCATGTCTAACTCGCGGAGGAAGCCCGGAAGTGGTGAGCCGTCGGCCACCGACGTCCAGATGCAGGGCTGCCTGCGCCGCTTCCTCTCGATCTACCTGAACGCCCAGAAGCGCGAGGCTCCACAGTCCCTTGCCTGCGTGAAGAACTGCCTGCTGGCTACCACGATCCTCTTCACCGGGGGGCGAAATCACCTTCCGGCCACTGAAGCCCTGGTGGCACGGTACCTGGATGAGGTGCTGGACTGCCTCACGGATCGAATGGTTTGTTTTCCCTGCTCAGCCCAGCGTCCCTGCCTCTGGGAAGACAATGTGCTAACCGCAATGAACAATAGACGGCCAGGATTGCGGCGAACTGCATCAGGTCTCTTCTGCTCCAACCAACTCCGACCAGTGCCGACCTCAGCATTGCGCGGTACCTGTTTCCGCGGCTGATAACCTTTGTGACTGACACGAACCCTGAAGACCCTGAGAATGCCAGGTCTCTCATCGCACACACGCTCTGTCAGTACGTTGGCACGATGGACAAAGGCCGAGGCTTGGCAGCGATGACGCTAGTGATCCCAACGCTCATGGCGCGAGCAACGGCTGAGGGAGAGGACGTGTACCGGGAGACCAGCGCCCGGCTCCTCGAGCTCGCAGCCATAGATCAGGATATGTTTCGAGCGGTGGTGGGCGGCATGAGCGATGGGCAAAAGACATTCCTGGAGGAGGTGATACGCTTCGGACGGCAAGACACAGGCAAGGTGGATAAGACGGCCAGCCGAGGGTCTGGCCAGCCGACGATTGCGCTGAAGATGGACTTCGGCGGCTGAACACCAGCGGGAATATCCATGCATGGGGCATGCTCGCTCACGTGTAGGGATGTGAGAGCAATCATATCGTCCGTCAAACACGTGCATGGGAGAGAGCGCGAGAGTGAGCTCAGAGTAAGCAACAAGTCTTGATGCATCGCCTCTTGGCAGGCCAGGACCGTGACAGCCGTGCCCCACGCTGGAGCTCCAGGGGCGGTTCGACATGCAAGCCCATTACGAAGAATGACGAATTCCAGGGCCAGGTGGCCATGCAGATTGGCAGGCAGGGTGGCTGTTTGGGGGTCAGCGGGTATAGGCATATGGGCTTGCAGCGGAGGAGAGGAGGCCAAGCCATGCTTGCCATGGTACGATCGAGAGATGAAGAAGCCGGCGTCCCCAGGACCAAAGGACGGCGGGGACTCGCTCGGGTTACACAAGAGGATCGCCCACAACCCGGCTGGTCATTTAGCCTTGGCCCTTTGGTTCCAACGACGCCTTCGGCTGTTGGGGGCATGCATGACGCGGAAGGGAGAGAGCCGAGATGCTAGTCTACAGTGGCTAGTTAGATGGCCCACCGCATCACAGCAGGGTTCCTAATGGGCGCTGTCGATGCCAAGCAGTCGGGCCATGGCGCGTGCCGTACCATGCATAGCTGTATGCTGGGGGGGTTGTATGTAGACATGGATGTTTGGGGTGGGAGAGAGAGGAGTGTGTATACCTATGTCCCTCCTGTGTGCAACGGGGCTCAACGGGATGGGAGAGGGCGTTGTTGATGGTAGATAGATAGATGGATAGATGGCTTGGTAAGAGAGGATATTCAAAGTATCCATACACTTTTATTGGATACAGGCTTTAGTTATTTGTTTTCTTTTTGCGTGTGTCTCTAGCCTCGTTGTTCTTTCTCTCTCTCTCTCTTTCTCCGTCTCCCTCCATCCCTTGCCGCCCCTTGCAAGCGGCGATTTGGTATTAGCCGCGATAGCCCTATTGTGTCTACTCAAACGATTGTGTGTATTTGTTTACTTTGACAGTAGTATGCAGTATGTCTCTTGATTAATCACCACCAGGGGTGGGGTGGGATGGACGTGGATCCTTTATTAAAAGTCGAACCTCGAGGTTACACGATTCTCGCCTCGTTCCCAACCCGCCCGCGCGCCCCGTTGCGCCTCTGGGGTCTTGCAGAGACACACAGGAGCAGCAGGAGCAGCAG